>JANHGC010001148.1:110417-123163 GCA_027560395.1 Boaedon fuliginosus
GGTACCTCAGGCTGGTCTTCAGGGTACCTTCCGCTTCGTGCTTCTGGGAGCAATGTGTGATCCTGGCTGCCTTCTCTCAAATACTGGTGGGGCTGTGTCCTGATTGGCTGGAGATCTGGCTGTGTTTGGATTGGTCAGTGGTGTGGTACCTTTGGCTAATGATGTTGCTGTTTGGCTTCGGGTTCGTGGTCGTGTCACATCTTCACCATGCACAGTTTCATAATCATTTAACATTTGCTCCTTTACATTTCATTTTGAAGCAGTAGCAAAAGCTAAACGAGAGCTGAACTTGTATTCCCATTAAAAGTAATGCAAAAATTGTGTGATCCACTTTGGTACCAATAAAGGAGAATATTTGTAGCTCAGAGTTGAAATGAGGGGTCCTTGATGCTCGCTGCAAGATAACAACCAGACTCAGGAGAGCATCAAGGAGCTCTCACCCACATCGGTGCATGCTTAGGGGTTGGAAGGATGTAAGAATGTTTTTGAGCATTTGCTCATTTCTGCTGTTATATGGCAGGGGGAAGCGGGGAGGGAATGTGGATTTGTTTAATAATAATATGTTAGGAATGACATAGTTAAATCTTCATGAGCAATGGACTTGTTTGATGTAACTTGTTTTGCAAGTTATATAACTTCCAGTAACTATGCAAAATTCACGTCTGAGTGTTAGAAAAACAGAATCCACTAGTGTTTAGCCAATACATGCAACATCTCTTTGTTGTTGACATGAGTCTGCCAAGGGCAGTGAATAAAAATCTGATACCATGTCTTTTAGTTGCAAATTCTTTCCCTAACTTTGAATATTATTGTATGTTTCCTTAATTGAAAAAAAAGCCAGTAGCTACATTTTCTTCCTGTTGGTATTTTGTCGCTGAGGTCAATTTTCAAAATCCAAATAATAGAAAAATGGGTTACAAATGGCAGAAATAGTAAATAGCCATTAATCAGATCTCTGTTTTGATAATTCTCCACAATTGTCTACTCTGATGTCCGATCTGTCATGCTTTTTTTAAAAAATTGCTTCTATAAACCTGAAAATTTGAATGCTTTTGATTGGCATGGGAACTGACAATTTACCATCATTCCACAATGTATAAAAAGGATCTTAAAAATGCTCATTCATCTCTTGAGAACTGTATAGAAAACACTGTTAAAAGTGTGTTTCTAAGCATGCTAATTGTCGGTGACACAGTGTTAAGAGAAATGCAATTTTCAGTGTGGAACAGAAAATTCAAGAAATTCTAAAATAGCTACCATTGAAGTAACAGCTCCTAACACCTACTTATATACCAAATCTCAAAAGGGTTTACACATTTGGTATATTGATGCAAACATTCCATTATTACTTGTCATGTAGTATTTAGGCAAACAAGTAAGAAGTCACAAATAAGGTTCACTGCTCTTTGGGCAGGCATCTGTTTGATATTAATAATCCTGCCTCTCAGTGGAAATAAAAAAAAGGGAAGGTCCTTGAAAAGTTTTTGTAGATCTTGCAAGACAAGCTATGGAGAAAAGTCCCTGCAACGAACACTCTTCTTTATAATGGCATTAGAGTGCCATAGAAATATGGTTGCACACATGCAAAGATGCTTTTTTGCTAGGAAATCACTGTGTAAGTTTATGTAAATCAGGGTTTGTTACTCTCACACCCAAAGTGTTCATCTGCCAGATAAAGAAATCATTCTGTTCTTCTCTGTAGGATTGTTGTAAGAATTACACAGATATACAGTATATGTGAACACTATTGAATTTTCTAATGTATATGTTTATATACTATGTCATGTAATGCACATATACGCTAATTCTATTATACACTATGTCTACTTCAGTACAAAGCACTGCCTTAGTTCGGTTAGCAATTCAAAAATTGCTTCTGTGGCAAAACCAGTTGATGTTTCCCCTATTGTTACTCTTGAGATTGAACCACAATTATTTTTAAGAATATATTTATATTTTTCCAATAATAAAGCTAATCGCCATTAGATGCTGCAGTTTCTGGCCACTATTCTTACCTGAATGAAAACAATTGTATATTATTTTCTTTCTTCTACTTTTTAATTACCATAGCAGTTCAGTTGAGTTTCTTTACTGGAAGCTATTAATATCTTCAGAAGGAAACAGCTTCGTGTGCCGATGGAAGATCGATTTCATAGTAGACATTGGATCAATCTTCCATGAGGTTGATATTCCCACAAGTGAGCAGCAATTGAGAGAAAGATATTGTGCTGAGGTCAAGATGTCTTGTCTTCTACCAGCCACAACAGAACTGCCCTTGGAGACAGTTCAGAATCCTCCAGCCAGTTAGGAAAAAGCAGTCCCACAGTGGACCAATTAAAACCCAGCTGACTTTCCAAAGATTCCTTCACCATGGAACAAAGACTGCTCATATGAGAAGTTTTCTTCCGCACGCCCAGTCAGTTGCGTGCAGTGCGCATTTGACAGGTGATCGTCAAGCGCACCCACAAAGCGGGTAACCAGCGAACCGGTAGGAACCCACCCCTGGTCTCAACATCTTTTTTATAGTATGGTGCCCAAAACTGGATGCAGTATTCCAGTTGTCATCTTACTAAGGCTTTATAGGGTGGTATTAGTACTTCATTTGATCTGGATTGTATCTACCTTCTGATAAGCAAAATCAATGGGGAAGCCAGGTTCACTTAACAACTGTGGTATTAACTTAATAACTGTAGTTATTCACTTGTGGCAAGAAGGGTTCTAAAATAGGGCAAAACTCATTTAAGAACTGCCTCACTTATTAACAGAAATTTTGGGCTCCATTGTTGTCGTAAGTCAAGGACTACCAGTATTCTCAAGTCTACTGCTTGTGGGCAAGGGAGATAAAGGCAAGCTTTATTTGGGAAATAACACAGTGACAGGAAAACCTGAGCAACTTAAATCTCTCTACAGTTAAGAGCCTGTAATGGCTTTGTTCCATAATGAAGAAAAAATTGAGTCATTTAAACAGCACAAGTCAAAGACAGGGGGGAAAAAGAGGACCAAACTGAGAAAGTAAATGATGAAAAAACTTAAGAATTGCTATCTAACCTTTAGAAGATGTGTTACATAGAAACATGCAAAGCTCTATATCGAAGGAAGGAGATAAAAGTGTGGAGTCTCTCTGCTGTCTTTGCATCTGTTGCCCCTAGTGTTCAATGGGGTTATACTGTAGGTACAAAAAGCTGCTACAGTATGTGCGAAATTGAACTTCAACAATTTTCAGATATTTAGATTCCTTGCAGTTTTATTCAATCTCACTAGAGAAGATTTTGGAAGAGGAGAGGATACTAGCATTAAGAGTGTGTTTTAGCACACACAACTAACCACAATGAAGGCGAAAAAAAGGTATATACATTATAACAAGGGTCCCCAACCCCCAGTCTGTGGATGGCCACCAGTCTGTGGCATTCCAGAAACTACACCCACGAGATGCAGGCAGCACACAAAACCATGCCCTCTCTGGTCCAAGGAAAAGCCACCCTCCACGGAACCGGTCCCAGGTGCCTCAAAGGTTGTGGGCTCTGAATTATGAGATCACAATAAAACAACATAAGATTGAACAGCAGGGCATGCAGATGCCCCAGAAGGCAAACAAATGGGCAAAAATGGGTCATTTGGGGGCAAAAATGAGCCATTTTTTGCCAAAAACGGGCCATTTTTAGCCAAAAATGGGCTGTTTTCGCTCATTATTTTGCATCCTGGGCATCTGTATGCCCTGCTGTTCACTCCCCCCACCACCAGAAGGAAAAAATAGACCAAAATGACCTGGTTTTGGCCAAAAAATGGGCCATTTTTTGCCTCTAGAATGCTTCTGAGGGTGGGGGAGTGAGTTCCCAGGACATGCAGATGCTCCATGAGGCAAAAAAAAATGAGCTAAAACAGCCCATTTTTTGGCCTTCTGAGGCCTCCGTACCTCTCATTTTCGGTCTTCTATACTCAACATTCGGAGTATAAGAAGCACCCAGATTTTCACCCTCTTTTAGGGAGGAAAATAGTGCATCTTATACTCTGAAAAATATGGTAATTAAATGTTATTGTATTACGGATTGCACACACATAAGCATTGTTATGTATGTGGTAGTCATTCGGGTTCGAAAAATATATTCTGTTGTGCAGCTCAGCTGTGGACACGGATGTGGTTCTGCAGTCCCAGTCTGGAAGGACAGAATCTAGCCCAGAGGGGGCACTGTAAATCCATTGCGGTAGTAGTTGTGTGTCTCATTCTGTGACACCAGCCATGTTTTTCTATCAGTTTTTGGCAGTGCTGGTCTTCAAAGTTAGCGAAGGCTTCATAGTACATGGCTTGCCAGCAGGTTCTGTCATCAGCTTCAGCTTCTGGTTCTCTTGCCTGGATGTCACATTAGAGAATCTCTGGTATTCATCCCAGTTAGCCTTACTAAAGGAAGAAGATTTTAGTGACTATCATTAAGGGAAATAAAAGATGTATGAGAATTCCCTAGTGAAAATGAATAAGGACAGATTGCTAGCCACTCACAAAGTTTAAAAAAAAAAAAAAGTTTTGTCCCTAAGGCAAAATATTTGCCTTTCTCTGGGATTGAGAGTTGGGGTACTCGGGTTCCCTAGGAAAAATATAAAAGTAAGCGGAATGCAGTAGGAGTGAGGCACCTAAGAAGTATGTACTGTATGGTAAAAGTAGTGGAGACAAGGTGAAGAATGAATTAATGCTGAGTGAACAGGGTCTCAGTACAAAAGAGAGGGACCTGTTTTGGCCACAGAGAGAATGAATGAAGATCTATGAATGAAGGCTGGAAGGCTAAGAATGTTGTGGTTGGATGGAGTTGATGAGATAATGAGAAAAAAAAAGATAAGACATTTAATGAACAAGTTTATATACAAAGTGGCATGAGGACTTGATGGAAGCAAAGACAGTTTTGCAAGGACAGAGAGGTATGGAGTGATATAATGAATGGTGTTGTATAAACCACATTTCCTTTTTTAAAAATTGACTCATGTAGATACTCTGGCATTCTCATTAGGAACCCTGTGCTACAAATAAACCCTTGTAGATTTAATTATGTATGAAGATTGCTTATAAAACATCATTTATTCTAAGGATTTCAGAGTGCTGAATGGAAAAGTTACAAGATGCTGATTCAATGTATTTATTTGTTAACATCCTTATACTGGTAGTCCTTGGTTTATGTCCGTTCATTCAGCAACTATTCAAAGTTATGATGGCACTGAAAAAAAATAATCAATGAATAACCAGGCCATGAGATTCGAGCTATCACAACTCCCTTGCAATCACATAATCATGATCTAGGCACTTGGGTGCTCGGCTTGCAATTATGACTTTCAAGGAGCCCTGGTAGTGCAGTGGTTAAAGTGCAGTATTGTGAGCTAACTCTGCCCACAATCTGCAGTTCAATCCTGACAGGCTCAAGGTTGACTCAGACTTCCATCTTTCTGAGGTCAATAAAATGAAGACCCAGATTGTTAGGGGCAATATGCTGACATTTGTGAACCACTTAGAGAGGGCTGTAAAGCACTATGGACAAATTATTTATTTAGTGTACGGCTTGTTTTCATTTTCATTGCCATGTATTTTGAGAGCTAGGAAAGTCTACAAAGTAGTCCGACTGCCAGCAGTTGCTAGTTCATGTAGTTCATGTTGTTGCGATATCCAAGGTGCAACATGAAAAGGCAAACTAGTTTCACACGCCCACTGTGGGCTGTAGATAAGTCTAACTGCTATTGTTGCTATGATTTTGCAAGGAGCCACAGTCATGTGATTGTCGTTGTTACCTTCCACGCCACTTTACCACAAACAAAGTCACTGGGAAATCTGTCAAGAAGGTTGAAAGTTGCTCTCCTGTTTTCTCCTGCCTGCAACAATACTGTTGCACATGCACAGCCATTACTGGCCCTCCCAGGGCCTTTCCCAGCCTCCTGCAACTAACACAGACTGTGCCAGGCTTCTCAGACCCTCTCCTGGCCTTCCCCAACCCCCAACCCTACTCATTTCCCCCTTCCCCCATGGCAACCCCCAATTGCCATCATAACCTGAGGACTACCTGTCAATAGATTTGGCCTTTACAATCTCTCCTAACATGACCCTAAGTTTATAACCCTTTGTGTTATTCACAGGCCATGTCTGACAGTGTCTCTCAGCCAACAATAAATTTGAGGTTCCTATCAGATCACGGAGCCTGGCTGGCAGTCTGACCCCTTGGAAAGCAAGCTATGTTTTCTTTCCAGAGAGCAACAAAAGACAACATTGCACATGTTTTGATGAGAGTGATTAGCGCGGAGAAACAGTAACAGAGTCACCAGGATGAATATGATATTTATTTGGTATGTTTGCCATAACTGAAACCATCCACACACGCAGCAGAGAGGGTGGAATAGGATAGTCCACTGGTGCTGCCAATATTTCAGTCAGCAAGGATTTGTCAGTTGCCTTTTGGTCCCAGAATCTCAGCTTTTTAAATATGATGGTCTCCTTCCAACTGGCATTATGAAATAAATGGAGAGAATTTATCCTTCGTGAATCATGATCTACTTTTTTTTCAACGTTAGCACTTCTTGAAATTTAAAAGGGTTTTTTCCTACAACTACATTTACGTACATTTGTACAAAATAATAATTTTAAAGAGTTCTAAGTATTAATGGTGGAAGCTGTTCAGTAGGTGTAATCCAAGAGTCTTATATGAGCCACCTAAACAAAGGACATTGAACTGATAGTGTTCTATCACTGCAAATAATGATCATTGTTTCCTGTCTCATATAGGAAGTATTCAGGAAGGCTCTTTCGTATGGTAGAATTAAATTATTTGAAGGAACAAGGCATTAAAGGGCAGTTCCAAAAGCAGATCTGTGAAACCTGTAAGGGAAACCCAGGGTCCTCTAAAATAACTTAGAAGAATTGAGGGTAAGGGAAAGAGAGAGCAATAGCACTTAGACTTATAGGCCACTTTGTAGTGCTTTCCAGCCCTCTTTAAGCAGTTTATGGAATCAGTATATTGCCCCCAACGATACGAGTCCTCATTTATCAACCTTGGATGGATGGAAGGCTGAGTCGACCTTGAGCTGTTCAGAATTGCACTCCTGGGATGAGCAGTCAGTTAGCCTGCAGTGCCGCATTCTAACCATGGCGCCACTGTGGCTCAGATGTTTAATTCTTGCCCTTGTTTTGGTGCCAATCCTCACCGTGTGGCTGCCATTGGCTAGGCAGAAAGGCTCTTATTGAATCCAACAGAGTTTATTTCTTCTGGCACACCTACTAGATAAGGCCGCCCACGCTTAATACTAAAAGAGAAAACTAGAACCATGATAAATATGTGCTTCAAATTAGGACTAGTGTTTAATGGCATCCTAAGAATCAATTGCCACAAATCAAGCATCTGTCTTCTTCAAGGCAGTGCTAATATCAGAACAACAAGCTAAGGAAATTGCATGCATTTTGTGTGCCAGAGAGGGAAAAGAGAAAGATGGTGGGTAGGTGGATAAAAGAACTCTCTGAATATTATCTAAATTGCAAAGAAATCATTTTGCAAAAGAGCTGAAATCTGGGCCTTTAACAAGCAGCTTTGGAAGCCCTTTAGTATCAAACTGTCCTGACCTAGATGGCCATGAAAAACAAAATTAATGAGCTGGATAAGCAGTGGGAAGACAAAGCTGACTAGCCAAGCTCTCCACAAGGACAAGAGCTGAACCCTGATGAGAAGATAAATGAACAGCTCTATTCAGTATCCTTGCTCCAGAAAGCCCACAATCATGCACAGCTACCCCTACCTAAAATAAGAACGAGAGAGCTCAGGAGACAAGCTTTGTTTTTTGTTTTTTTGTATATGCCTCTGTTCTCAGATGTATTATTGTCACTCCTATCCATCAATATCAAATTGCATTACTTGCTTTCAGGAAATATCCAAGTAGCTCAAGGAATCTTTACTATGTAACTTCAGTGGAGCTGAGAGCTGGTTGAGACAAGATGGATGAGTGTTTTCCATTGAAATCAATGGCATTTAGGTTGCCGATCTGTACACATTGACTCAGGAGTAAGTCCTACTGAAATCGGTTTTCATTAGAAAGGTATGAGACTGTGCAATTAGGCTACAATCCAAATGACAAGGGGAACTGATTGTATAAGTTTAAAAAAATCCACCCGTTGAAATTACATCAATGGGATATTGTTCCAACAGCTTTCCAAGCAACGTATTAGCTACAGATGCATAACAGTGATAATTCTGGAAAATAACAAAGGTATAAAATTAAATACATTTGCTATGGAGCTTAAATTACAGGCGGTCCTCAATGTACAACCACAGATGGGATGAGAATTTCCATTGCTAAGCAAGGCAATTTTTAAGTGATTCACAGTCGATCTTAGAGAGAAGGAGAAAGAAAGAGAAAGGGAGAGCGAGAGAAGAGATGAGAGAGAGGGAGAAAGAGATGAGAGAGAGAGAAAGAGAGAGAGAGAGATGAGAGACAGAAAGGGAAAGAGAAATGAGAGAAAGAGAAAGAGACAGAGAGATAGACCTGCTTAAAAGAAAATACCATGAGCCACAAAACCTGGGTAGGTGTGGTTGGGTGGTCATGTGATTGGGGGGGGGTGAGTTGACCACGCCCACTCAGGTTTCATGGCTCCTAGTGTTTTCTTTTCTGTGGGAAACGGGTCCAAATGGCTCTTTGAGTGTTTAAATTTGCCGACCTATTAGACAAAGTAGTACCATTCTACCCTGACTAGTTCTTTTTAAATATCGGGGGAATTACTGGATAATCTAAACAGTTCACGTGTTCAATCACAAATGATTGTTAAGATACTTATTCAGCCAGAACACATTGACATGCAGACCATAGCGAGTAAGCTATACTCTGTCACTTCCCTGATTAAAGGAATTGATTTGACTTTAGCAAGAGTGACTTTAATTAGCTGTGCAAATGCCATTAATTCCAATTAATCTTCTCACACTGTCAGGACCAAAATCCAGGGAGAAGATAAATTGCATCTAATCAATATGACTCTTGTTTCTACTAGGAACAGGTGCTTACTGAGAGAAGAATGTCATTTATAGGGGCCAGCATCCAGGAGTATTTAAGCGAGACAGTAATTCAATGTACCTAACCCCTCAGATAATTCATTAGAGACTATTTATATATTTATATACATGGATCCCTAATTGCTTTGAGCTGGATGGAAAGTAGTTAACCTAACATACAGAGAATTATTCTAAAACAATATATTTCTAAAACACTTTCAGTGCATTTGTAATTCTTTGGTCCCATAGGAAATCTGAGATTCGCTCTGGCAATAAATTAACATCACTAAAAATCTAAACTACACAATAGATTTATGCAATGGTTAGGAAAAAAACTACATAGCTTAAATTAATCTACTGCTATATGCATGCTTACCCCACCTAATTCTTGATCACTTTCCTGCAATCTCCTCCTTCACCTGTAAAAAAAAATTATTTGGTCTCTAGAACCAGAAAAAACAACAACCAGAAAGTCCAGTTGCCTCTTGAAAAAAGCACTCGTGGGACTGCCAAGCAAGACAGTTGTTAAGTCAGTTTCCCCCCATTTTATGACCTTTCTTGCCATAGTTGTTAGGTGAATCACCGCAGTTGTTAAATTAGTAATGCGGTTGTTTAAGTGAATCTGGCTTCCCCATGGACTTTGCTTGTCAGAAGGTCGCAAAAGGGGAATCACATTAACACTGCAACTGTCATAAAGACGAGCCAGTTGCCAAGCATCTGAATTTTGATCACATGACCAAATAGTTGTAAGTAAGGATTTTTCAGTGTCGTTGTAACTTTGAACAATCACTGTAAGTGAAGGACTACCTGTATAAAGTTATACCAGAAAAACAACTATTCCTGACAAAACCTGCCATTGCAGTATTTAGATATTTTGTTCTGTCAGTTAATTCACACTTCCAATTGTCCTAATGGGCAAATTCCACCTGAGTTTTCTGGCTCCTCATCCAAAATAGTGTTGTTGTTTTTCCTCAAATGGTATAAGCAGGGCAGTGGAGTCCACCTGCTGTGCATTATTCCATCTTACACAAATGCCTCTGTTCCCATTGGCTGGTGTGTGCTCTGGGCCAGCCCCTCTAAGCCCCTCCTTCTGCCTGTCAAGTCCATTTGGTACAGAGCTGCCTGCTGTGACAAATTAATCTTTTTTCAATTTCAACAGAAGAATTTTTGAAATGCTAGCTGAAGTTTCTCTTCCTAGCCCAAGTGATAGCAAGAATTATAAAAATGTTGCCCTTCCTCCCCCTCCCCCCCATCAAAAACATGAGCACAGAACACAAAACAATTCTCCACCAGGATGAGATGGTGGGGGTGGGGAAGTAGTGGGATTCTCCAATTGGGAGCCATAGTGTGTGCTGAACTCCTGTCCATCACTATGGCCAAAGTGGAGGATGAGGTTAAAATCTGGAAAAGGGTTTTTTTAAAAAATAGTTAGTTTGCACAAGGGAGACAAGCAGTAGGTAGAAGCCATTAAGATCCCTTCAAATGTGTTTTTGAGGGATATTTGTAATCATTTTGTGACAATATACTATAGACTTTTTTCCTTCTGAACTTTTCTAGGGTTATTGTATTTAGTATGGCTCCCAAGAAAGCTTTTGTTTTGTCTAGCAGAAGTAAACAACACATTTTAAAATGACTCTCTTCCCTTTGAAGTGGGAAGACCTTCACTCAGAGGGACTGCAGCTAAGAATAGAGAAGAATGCTGTCATTTAGGTGACGAGGCTTGGATCTTAGGATCACTACATACCACAAAGATGTATGGTAAAAACAGGTTTATTATAGATAGTAGAAATAGAGAAGTCTCTGGTGAGACTACATACAGGAAACGAAGCGTGTGGAGGAGCATGCAAGCTCCTTTTATAGGTAGGAGACCTCATCTCCCCCTAGAGGTGCCGCAGGTGCAGCACTACCAGCTGCTGCCACCTAGAGGCCCATTGGGGCCAGTACACAGGCATACTATTTTGTGTGACAAGTGCACTGCAGTCAAGTATAACACTTGGGAGGAGATGTCACAAGCCCACATTAGAGAAGGGGACTTGCTGCTTCCCCTTCCCCTTTGAACACAAAATCTAGCAAAATCTGAGAGGAAGGAGTAAAGGAAGGAGTAGAGTAAAAGTCAAAAGACGATGATGAGCTCAACAAGTCATTAATCACAGGAGAATATAAAGGTTATCAAAAATCAAATATTTTCTCAAACATTTAGAACCTACTAGAACATGTTCTGACAACAACTTTCAGTTTACAATGAGTTTCAACAATTTTGGATGCCACGCATTTGAATTTACAGCCAAACACAGGAGCTCCCACCTCACAATCAAGAGGCTGTGAGTTCGATCCTAGGTAGAGATCCTGCTTGGGCAGGGGGTTGAACTCGATGAACTACAAGGTCCCTTCCAACTCTATTAAATCTGTTAAATCTGTTAAATTTATGTTTTTCACAGATTATCCCAAAGTAACACCTAAAAATGACTCTGTTTCTTAACATTTGTTGTTTTTTAATAGACTTGGATGCCATTTTTAGATTTGTTTTTTTTCTTAGTGGGTAATAGTTGCCACAGGTGTAGACATTTTCTGCAATTATTCATTGTTGTTGTTGGAAATACCAGTCACATTTCCTGTTTCTGATGATATAAAATGACTCATTTTACTTGGATAGGTATAAATATGTGTGTGTATGTATGTATGTATGTATGTATATGTATGCATATGTATAAATAATAATACACATACACACACACACACACACATACATATACACGTATACATACACACACACACACATATAGTCATGGAAACTGACAGGATGAACATTGGATCAGTTACGCTCGGGGTATAAAATTATAAGAGGTCCCTGTACAAGGGACATTGAACTCCTGGAAAAATGGCAGGGGAAAAAATTAAATTGTAATAATGCATCTTCTCAAATATTTTTGATAGCAATTTATGTGGCTATCAGGATGATGATAAGGGAATCTTTAATATGTATTTCATTAGAGAGAAAATATTGAAACAATGTGTTGTACTTGCTTCTACAACATTGTCTCATGCTGACAATATTGCTATCTCTACTACAAATGAGCTATGCAACTGATACCCAGCTCTATTATGTCCTGAAAAATAGACGTAGACCCTTCATTCTAAGTCCCTAGAGATTGTGTCACTTAGAATCTGTTCCCAGAATCACTCAGTAGTGTGCTATGGGGATCTGAAAAAAAGATATCATAGTTGGACCAATCTGTAGTAAGAAATGGGAAGGAGTGTCAGCTACACTCTATTAGAGTAGCAAAATATTTCAAATTTGACACTGAATATGACACCGAAATGGAACTTCCATTGTTAGTAGAAGTCTCTCACCAAAATCAGACAATTAAAACTGATGTGTTTAAATGCCTGTAACTGGATTCACAAGGGGGACACAATGACTTAGCGGTTAAAGAGGCAGATTAACAGATTAACAGAGTAGGAAGGGACCTTGTAGGTGATCTAGTCCAACCCACTGCCCAAGCAGGAGACCCTACACCATTTCTGACAAATGGCAGTCCAATCTCTTCTTCTAAGTCTCAAGTGATGAAGCTCCCACAACTTCCAAAGGCAGGCTGTTCCATTGGTTGATTGTTCTCACTGTCAGAAAAATTTCTCCTTATTTCCTTATTTCTCCTTAAATCTCTCCTTGTTCAGTTTCCATCTATTATTCCTTGTCTGGCCTACAGGTGCTTTAGAAAATAGCTTGACCCTTTCCTCTTTGTGGCA
>JANHGC010001148.1:156935-167832 GCA_027560395.1 Boaedon fuliginosus
AAGTAGCAAAGATCACAAGAATAGGCCTCATGGTATCATTCTTATGCATTCCGGTGCCACAGCAAAGATTGATTCTCTCCATTTTATTGCCTTGATTCTCTGGGACTCTGGCTTGGCAGCTCGAAGCCAGGCCGAGGAACAGAGGAAGCTTGCCTGCTGCAAATCAAAATGCAAATAGAAAATGAAGGTAAAAGACAGCCTCAAAATACTCTTCTGCCTTCACAGAGATTAGCAAAGAATTTTATGAAGGTGAGTAGCCTGATTTACTGCAATGGAAGTCGCATAGCCAAAAAATAATTCAGGCAGGCACACGTGTGATTAAATTTTAAACTGCAAAATTGCAAGGCAATCAATTAAGTGGTTGGGTCTTTTGAATGCGGAGACAAAGGGGGAAAAAAGAAATCTGGCAACTGGAAAATGGAGACAAATATGGCACGGCTAAGGCAGGAAGAAAGAAGATCACAAAACAGAAACACACTCTTGAGGGCCTCATCTCACATTCCAGCAGGAGGACACAGTTTGCCACCTTCCCCCAAATCTTTTGGTACCATTCCTACACACCCCTTCCCAAACTGCCAGCAAGTTGAAGTTTTCAAGTGAGAGAAATTACAGAATTCAAGAGGATGAATCACATTAATAGTGATGTGTTGAACTGTGTTGAATTGTGAATTTTAAAGGCATTTCTAGTGTAGTGAAAAGAAGAACTGGGGGGGGGGGACATGAAAGCAGTGTTCCAATATTTGAGGGGCTGCCACAAAGAAGAGGGGGTCAACCTATCCTCCAAAGTACCTGAAGGCAGAAGAAGAAGAAGCAATGAATGGAAACTAATCAAGGAAAGAAGCAACCTCACTTCCTAACAGTGAGAACAATTAACTGGTGGAACGGCTTGCCTTCAGAAGTTGTGGGGGCTCCATCACTGGAGTTTTTAAAGACGATAGCTGTTGGATCAGAGTATTTTCAGAATACCATGATTTCTCAGTTGATCGCGCGCAGCACGCTTTTGACAGCCGAATTGGAAGTGCGTCCACAAAGCGGGTAACCAGCGAACCGGGAGAAACCCATCCCTGAGTGTATGTATGCTATATATACTACTATATTAATAATGATGGGCTGAAAGCTGAGAAAATAACTACTAATAGTAGTGGGCTCAGAAGGATGTCTGAGAAGATATCTCGTCACATCCTGGACATGAACTGCTTCAACTCCCCCCGCCCCGCTTGGGATGGGATAACAAAGCATTGTAGGCCAAAACAACTGAGGCACAGACCCAGTTTTTTTCCTTCGTGCCATCACTCTGCTACTGTCTAATGTCCATGTATATTTACCCATGTAGAATAGCTGTATAATCTTCATTCCTTCTTATTATCTTCTTTACTACCCCCTCTTATTGGTATTATTATGAGGGTGATAATTATCATTATTTTGTTGCTTTGCATGTTAGTATGAGAGCTTCTGCAGCAGAGACAAATTCCTTGTGTGCCTAATCACACTTGGCCAAATAATAAAGTATTCAGTCCCATTCAATATAAATAGGTATGAATGGGAATGACCCCAAGACAGAAGAACTGAAGGGGGGCTGGAGGAAGATGTGAGGACAGGTACTATGATGAGCAGAAGTATATAATGGCAAAGCTGGGGAGGCCAGAGCACTGCTTGAGAACGATCCTGATGCCGTCTCCTCAATATTCACCCTCAGAACGAAGTAACTGGATTCTTGGTGGTGCCAGATTCTGGTTGCTGCTTTTGAACTGAGGTTGTGTAGAAACCTATCTCCATCCCTGATTTAATTGAAGCCTGGAATAAGTTGGCGACCAAAGCCCTGGATTAGCTTGCTTCTAGGTGGCTTCTTTCTGTTACAATCCTGGGGCATACCTTGGTTTTCCAAGAATTTATGGGCGATTAAGTCCTAGCAGTTTCTTTGGCAAAATTTTGGAATAGTTTACCCTTGTCTGCTTCCTAATCCTTGTCCTTTGAAGGCAGGATCAGCATTCAGAGTTTCGCTGTTTCTAGTTTGCTGCCTCAGTCATTACACACCAAACTAGCTCTCATAACATTTCTTTATAAGTACACTAGCTTCTTAACTGGCCTTGCTCAGGGTTTTTTTTTAAAAAAAGAAGTACATTTGTGCCACAGCATTTGCAGGCCTTCTGATGCTCCCGGCTCCCCCTCTCACATTGTTTGCAGACCTTTTTAAGCCCCTGGCACCCCCTCCCACATCTCTGCTCCAGCAAGGCCATTTCTGGGACGAGGGCAGGCCGGGCTCTAGGCCAAGGGCAGGCCTTCTCTGAGGAAAGGCAGCCAGAGCTTGACAGGGGTACTGGGCCACAGCTGTTTGCGGGCCTTCTTAAGCCCCCGTGCCCCTCCAACATCGTAGGTGACCTTACTTGCCGGGGTGGACAGCTCTGTGTGTCTTGGGCCCGTCGCCACTGGGGCAAATCTGGAATTTATATGTATAAAACATGGTGCCTGTTTGAATATGGTGCCTCAATCAGTTTAAAAACCGCACACACTCAATAGAGAGAAGCAATTCTGCACACGCTCAGTAGAGAGTTGCTGCTTGTTTGTTAGAGTGTCCTCTTTGCCCCCCAAAAAAGGAGTCAAAAAGGGCACCTACCCTTTGGAGACCATGACAGTGCTGATCTTACTACACTTTTTTTACCTTTCTGCCAAGTTTGAAGTAGATTGGTGCAGAACTGAAAGTTTGTACAGAGCACATACAAACTCCCATCAGCACCCCACCTCTCTTTTATAGATACAGATTATTAAATTGTGGAACTATCACCAAGTGGCATGATGAACACCATGTTGCTTAGCTTTCAAGAACAACATTAAAGATTATCTGATGCAGGTATACAATGATAACAAAATTCATGAGACTTAATTTGGCCGCCTTGAGTTCCCTTTTTGGGTGAAGAGAGGTGGGGTATAAATCTAATAAATTATTATTATTATTATTATTATTATTATTATTATTATTAATTCAAAAATGTGGAACTTTGGAAATTAATTTAATAATATGAAATATAGCTACAATTTTCTTGGAATCCAGATTGGATTTTTTTTAAAAGCTTCAACTTACATAGCATTGGTAAGCAATACATGTCTCCATCTCTCCTGGAAACTAGATCTGCCCAGTTTCAAAGAAGTAAGTGAAGGGATTTGGGATTTAGACTCCTTTAATTTAGGATAATTTTTAAAAGGGTTTAAAAGGATTTTTAAAAATCTATAGACCTTTCTGGTCTTTGGATTAGAGGAATTTGCAAATATAGTTACTTCTTCTGCGGGGTTAACTTTTGACAAATTTAGAAATTTAGCCACCCATTTACCTACAGATGAATAGTTACAGAGCTTTTTTGTGCTTATCATTCCTAAATTCTGCTTAATCTTTTAAACACAAGAACCTAATTTTATTTAGATGCAGTTTGAAAGCAAAGAATCTCCTCCTGCAAAGGACATGGCTAGCAAGTCAATTTATGAATCATTTGATCATTTGATTCATGTGGCAAATAGTTAAATTGCATCTGTTCTTTTCTGGCTGAGTTTAAGCCACTTCAGAGTGATCTCATTTGTCTTTTTGAAGGTCAAGGACTCTGGGAGAAACCTACATGAATGTAGTGCTGTGGTGCTCATGGCATACTTACTGGCTGAGAGGTCATAGTGAGAATGATCTGCTCTTGATAAAATCTGCTCATATTTTCTCTTCTTTCCTTCACAATGAATGTGGTACCAAATTCTCCTGTATCTAACTCCTGACTTAATCACAACTGGGTTCTCAATTATTTGAGAATAGTTGTGGTACAATGGTGTGTAGGGCAGTGAATATATCTAGAAAATGTTATGTGCCCAGTCTGAATATTAGCTGATTTTTTGTTGAAACCATCCCCTGGGTCCCAAAGGTGCTGTTTCAGGAGGCAACTGGACTTTCTTGTTTTTTCTTTTGAAGACATTTTGCTTCTCATCCAAGAAGCTTCTTCAGCTCTGACAGGACAGTGGAGAATGGAAGGATTTATATTCCTTGCAGAGAGCTGGTAATCTACATCCTTTTAGCAAGTTGTTGAAGCACTTGGAGATTTATCTGTGACCTGAGGTTCACCAGAGTAGTGCTCCTGGTTCCTATAGTCTGCCATTTTTTTACTCTGGAAATCCATTCCTACTCCCACACCATTCAAAGGGTCTGTCATATAGAGGTGGGGCTAGGATCTCAGCGAGACAGACATGTTTTGCACAGGGGTCTGTGCAAAATCACCAATATTCCTCTTCCCTGGGGGTCCTGAGGGACCTAATCCGACTCTGAAGGAGCTGGAAAATTAGAAGCATTGGAAAGTTCAGAAGGAGCATCGCCATCTCCTCTTTGGACACCCGAAAAGGCTTGGTACCAAGGAGACAGAAAAGCATCAATGGCACTCCAGCAAGCCAGAACAGCCACCGGAAGAGAGAGTTAACTAGCTAAGATTGAACAGGTGGAGAGACGTGGATTGGGTGAGATAATACATTAATTGATTTAAAACACTGAAGGGGAAAAAGGATAAAAACTGAACAGAGGATCCTGTGCAAGAAAATTAGAGGTGAAATGAGTGGCAAATTACTAAAGTGCAAGACCTGGTTGTATGAGGGATCTCTATCCAGCTGACTTTCCGGAACGGGGAAGTGGCGCTAGAAAGCAGAAAGGAACTGGGGGCGGGGGGATGGATCTATCTAAAAGGAAAAGAAGAGATGTGGGTTAATCTTGGAGTCCTTCACTGTTCTTTTTTTACTATAGTTTTTAACTATTGTTTTTATTGTTTTTACAATCATTAGATATAAATAAATTTAAATTTTAAAGAAGTTATATTAAGAATGCAACTTTAAATATGATATTAAAATGTAAGATTTTTAAGAATGTTTTAAAGGGAATAGTGGAGGCATTGAATATTCGTGCCCTATATTACACTCACCTCCCTGGAGAAAAGCTCATGTTTTATTTCTGTTTGTTTTGAAAAATTAAAAAAAAAATAAGGAGAAAAAAGGGCCTGTCATGTAGAGTGTGAGGCTGGGATCTTAGGAAGAAGCTACATACCATAGGATCAGGGTAAATCAGGATATACTTTATTCCAGGGTAAAGGGATAGAAGATTGTCTCAGTGAGACTACACAGCCAAAGTATGCAAGAACTGGTAAGAACTGAGTAAGGAGGGGCATGCAATCCCCTTATATAGAGGTTGCCCAGTATCTCCCCCTACAGGTGCCCATGTGCAGCAGTAGACAGCTGCTGCCACCTAGAGGCACATCTGGGACAGTGCCAAGGAACATAATTTTATGTGACAATGTCTCCCCCCCCCAAATAGTATAGTTATAGTCGAGATTCTCAGTCATCGAGGTCATGATTGTCCCAAAAGTGCTTTTTTTTTCAGGAGGCAACTGGACTTCCTTGTTTCTTGCCTCCTGAAATAAGCTCCTTTGGTACAACCATGACCTGGATGACTGAGAATCTCTACAGACTTCCATCCCCTGGATCATATTACTATTTCAGAAGCAATTAACATAAAGCAATAGAGGCCGTTTAACTGGAATTAGCTGTGCAGATTAGAAGTTCTAGTATGTATTTCTTAAATTCTATAAAGTCTTCAAGCTAAACCTTCATTTAAATGCTTATATGTAGCTAGGATTGCCCTACAAAATTACTTTATTTAGATACAATCACCTGGCCAAGTAATAGAAGAAAAACTTATTCTCATGTTTTTCTATCATATCAAAATATTCGTTATGCTTGAGTATCACTAACTTTACGCCAAATTCTCACATTTTCTTCACATAGCTCTTAATAAATTTGTTGATAATTGCCAGGAAATCAATATTTTATACACAGTAGTTCAGTGTGTGCCAATTATAACAAGCTTTAATCTCTCTCCTGTCTACAGAGCTTGCCAGAACAGAGGAAAACTGTTAAGTGGATTTTATTTCTTTATTTATTCCAGATTTGTAACTTTATGGTAGGCACTCCATAAAGGAGCTGGCCTGATCTAGTGAGAGCCACATACAATTATGTCAAAGCCCATGGCCAAAATAATTATGTACAAGCTTTTACCCTACAAAAATATTGCTTCTCATATTCAAATGTTACTTTATTCCAAGATCCTCAGATGTTTGGTCTCATCTGGAAAAGTCTCCAAATGTCAATTTAGATAGAATTTGGCTGAAAGATAAGAAGCACCAAAACCCCTTTTTGCAAATATTACCAAAATAATGTTAGCTTTCCTTTCAGTGGGAAGTTTGATTTTTTTTTTCTTTACAGTTTAACTTCAAAGAAGTTTGGAACAATCATATTTGTGCTTCTTTTCCATTTTGAACTTTATGATTTGGAATTTAGAGATTTATACTGTGGGCTGAGCCATAAAGCCATTTTGCTGTACTTCCCGTCATGGCAGAGCTGGGATACCAAAATAATTATGCTGCCATAACATGCCCATAACATAAGTCTGGAAGGAGGCCATGCTGTGTTGCTTTCCCCATTTATTCCTCTGCATGAGACTGTCTTGTTTCTGGCTGAAATCTGAACATCACCAACTTTTGCCAATTTTTATACAAAATGTGTGACATATTGGTGTTTGTAAAATCTGGGTGCTCCATCCAATCCTTGTGTGTTTGTCTCACTGTTGTCTTATCAACCATAATAATCTCTAGATGGTAGCAAAGAGCTCACTTCAGTGCAGAGTAGCAAGTAGCAAAAGCGATAGCACTTAGACTTATATACTGCTTCACAGTGCTTTATAAAGCCCTTTCTAAGTGGTTTACAGAGTCAGCATATTGCCCCCAACAATTTTGGGTCCTCATTTTGCCCACCTCAGAAGGATGGAAGGCTGAGTCAACCTTGAGCCTGGTGTGATTTGAACTGCCAAATTGCAGGCAGCCGACAGTCAGCAGAAGCAGCCTGCAGTACTGCACTCTAACCACTGCTGTGCAATTCAAATGCAGTTCACTGCAAGCAAATCCTTGGAGCCAGAGTTAAATAAAGAGTCTTGGGGTGTGTGAAAGAAGAGTTTAAATATGGGGTATCCTGGGTTACATGGATACATATATTTTTTTCAAAATCATTTTTCAGGATTATTATTGACCTACCACTCTATCAATCACCGGTTGGCATCAATAAGTTAATCTTTTGTCTCTCTTGGCTGCTGTTCAGCATAAACCCAGATTTGTACAACTGAGAGGCAACAGCTAGATAAATATAGTTGAAGAACTGGAAATCAGTGTACAAATTCTTGGCCAAATCAGCATATAAACAACACTGATCATCTGATGGTTAAGCAGGAAAAATTCATTTCTATGCTGAAATAATCTCTTTACAGGTTATATTCTATCATGGAGTAAACTTTTTAAAGCCTCATTCTTTGAGGAATTCCTTCATGTGCAAGATCCCAATCATGGTCCAGAAAAAAATTACTCTTCTACTTATAAACCTGAAGGTTCTTTAATGGTGTTATCATGGATTATGGATTACATAATCTTTGAGGAATTATGTAGTCCTTGAGGTCAGCATACAGTTCTTGCTCGGCTTCTGGAAGAATCTACCAGCCACTTCCCCACTGTTGACTAGCAACAGACCTATACATACGCTGCTTTACAGCCCTCTCTAAGCAGTTTACAGAGTCAGCATATTGCCCCCAACAATCTGGGTCCTCATTTTACTGACCTGAGAAGGAAGGACGGCTGAGTCAACCTTCAGCTTGGTGAGATTTGAACTGCCAAACTGCAGGCAGCTGGCAGGCAGCAGAAGAAGCCAGCAGTACTGCACTCTAACCACTGCGCCACCGAAGCAATAAAGTTGGCAGTGATTTTCTCTGGAATATATACCAGCCCACTCTAACCACTGTGCCACTGAAGCAATAAAGTTGGCAGTGATTTTCTCTGGAGCCCAATGTCTCACCAGAACTGTCAAACCAAAATATTTGGGTGGGTCTAGCTGAGCAAATCATCTGCCTGCACTACTTGCACACCTGAGGATTTCTCATTGTGAGGCACAAGGGTGTGTAATTCTCCTGGATGTTGAATCAACAGGAGATTAAGCTAGTCAAGGTTCTGGTCCCAATCATCTACCCCCATGAATGGGCTGTTTTTGATTTAGCACAGGTTGCAGGTGTGAGCCAGAAGACATCAAAAGAATGCAATTATATTGGAGTTTGCATGAAGGACTTGCCAAAACACAGCTGAGACAAAGGAAGACAAATGCCCCTATCTCATAAAAAGTTTTAATTAAAAACATTACGCAGATAATTCTTCAGTGCTTTATATTACATTTCTTTATTACAACCAAGGAACCTATTGATACTGCTTTAATGTAAAAAAAGCTTCAGCAGCCAATCAGATTCCCTACATCTTCCAATCATTTGGGAGATGTGTATATATTCTATCCATCTTTTGACTTCTTCCATGACATGCAGAAGCCATAAATCTTGCTTCAAAAGTTTAATCTAGTTCTAATTAAAATTAGCACCCATCTTTTTTTTTTTAATTCATAAGAAAAGCAATTCAGGTTCATAGTGTAAGTTCTTCAGTAGACTGGTTCCACTCAAATAACATTGGCAGAAACAAAGATTAAGAAAATATAAAAATGTGGGGCCAAGTGAAAGTTGAGTACATTAGCCACATCGATGGGAAATATATATAACAAAACCGAATGCTGTGAACTAAGAAAACTAACAAACTGATATCACATTGTGTGCAATGACGCAGAAGAAGTGGAAATCTATTGCGCGATGACATGTTGCTAAGTGAAAATCCCTCAGAGTAACTATAAGGAAGAGTCCATCAGAGAAAAACAGCATAAGTTTAAAAAGGGAACAGCTTGTTGTTATATTAGAGGAAAAATTGAACAACATGAAATGCTATGCTAAAATAGGCAAAATGCTGGAATGCCTAAATCTGCAGTAGAATTTTTCTGTTTTTATTTTGTTTTCTATAACTGCTCTGTGAGTTTGTTAATCACAAATTTAAAATAAGAGTGTATTCTATTTATATCTCTATTGCATTAATATACATATCACATTTATAATTTTTTGTTGCCTATGTCTGTCAAGCTGGAATAGATTGCCATATTTTCCATACAATTTGAATAATATGATCATTTCATTGGATTCATTAACCAAACCAATGGAGACCTCTCTTTCTGGGTTGCTATTTTGATTTTCATGATGTGCTCAATCCAAACACAATCAAGATTGTTTCCTGCTTACTTTGAAGTCAATATAAGGTCATTCAAGTATTTTCTAACTAAGTGACTCCATAAGAAGTGTAGACAATATCCTGTCAAAATTATTAAGCACTTCCTGTCATTTGAGTAAATGAAACTCCATCCTATTTCACAAAAGGTTAAGACAGACACCTTATTTCTCTCCATTACAAGGTTTATTAAATTTCTTATTGAGGGCATTGCCACAGGACAGGTTTCTCCTTGCCTTGCCTCCTTACATTACAGGTGCAGTGTCTCCTACACAACCACAAATGTGTTGTGAAAAGAGGAGCAGGAATTAATAAGAATGAATAGAAGCTCAGTACTAAATATCTTCCAAAATTCATGAAAGGCAGAACTGATGAGCACTGGGGCTCACACACTGTTTTATATACTTTGCTCAACTGAGCAATCTAGGTGGAGAAATATGTCAGATGCCAGCTGATGGAGAACACTTTTGAATCCTTTAAATAAAGAGACATTCCTTATTTTTGCTGGCATTTTTTTTAGGAGATGCTCTGACTGCAATTTTGCAGCAGATGTTCTTAGTCTCCCATCAGTTCAAAGTGGCATACTGCAATTCCTGCTGTTCCCATCACCATTTTATCGCATTAGTGTCAATTATACATAACAATGCATCGCTTTGATCTTAAGAGGAGTAGAGAGGGCGGCGGCGGTGGCGGTGGCCGGCCTGGAACTGACATGGGCTGGCGACCGGCAGTAGCTCGCCGAAAGAGTCGGACTGGGCGTGGTGGCGACCGGCCTGAGTCAGCGGAGGCCGGAGAACAGCCGCGGCGGCTGGGAGTTTGGCCGAGGGCGGTTTGGCCGGGGTCGTTTCCTGTGTTTGTTCTACCTCGAGGCGGCCGGGGCCGCGAGGACTCCGAACGGCCGGCGGTCGGCCTTGGGGTAGCATAACGGGCGATTGCCCCCCCCCATTTTTCCATCAGGGGGTGGAGGCTCACGAAGATCCGGTGAGCTGGGGAGATGAATTCCGGACCTCCCCCCCTCGGTCCCCTAACCCAGGGACTCTATGGAGAGATTGGAGATAAGACTGAGCTCTTCAAGGCGCCCCGAAAGGAGATCTTCGGGGCGTGGACGAGGCTGATTGGACCATCAAAGGGGGGGGAATTGTCATCTGCCCCCCTCCTCCTTTTCTGTGCCCGCTGCGGTGTCCCTGGTGAACTTTCCTGGACAGACCCTTCTGAAATTGAACTGCAGATTATTAATTGGATTTTAAATCAGACTCCTGCTCAACACATGGAGGAGGATGGGTCTTTTTAGCTGTATCATACCTTGGAATCTTATATATTTATTTTATTGTTTTATTGCTTAGTATTTTAATTATTTATGTGTTTTAATGTTGTAGTCCTTCTATTTAATATTGTTTTAGCTAAATAGTATGCATGAGATGAATGAATGTTGGGGGGGGTCTTTTTGTCATCCTTCTGGGAGGGTCAGGACTGGGTTGGGACAGGTAGGAGCTGTAGGGGAGCCTGAGGGGCGGCCTATCACCGTGGTGACTGGGAGAGGCAGGTATGACGGGAGCCGCGGGGTTAGCCATTACCGGGGACCGCGTACGCGTCAATTGGTGGCAGTACAGCGGTCCGACCCCGTGTGCTCATCTCAGGGGCCCGTTGTCCAGGGAACTCAGGGCCCTGGGCTCCGACTGTTGCTTATCAACGCCAGGTCGGTG
>JANHGC010001148.1:221908-241216 GCA_027560395.1 Boaedon fuliginosus
TTTCCCGGTGGTTAGGGTAATAAACCGTGTAGCTGTACAACTCTCCTTACCTTCTGGGTTGGGGCGAGTACACCCCGTGTTTCATATCTCCCTACTGAAACCCTATGTACCCCGAACGACCCCAGACTCCGAGAAACAAAACCACTTTGAGGTTGACAAGATTTTGGATGTTAAACATTCTAACCAAGGTCTCCTGTATTTGGTGAGGTGGAAGGGGTATCCGCTGGAGGAGGCTTCCTGGGTGAACCAGAGGGATCTTTGTGCCGATCGACTTCTTACACAGTTCTATAAAAAATATCCTAATAAGCCACGGTCAAACAGCCCATAAACTTGTTGTCTCTCTTCTTCATAGGATGAGGAGAAGTGAGGAGGGGCGGCATGTCAGTCCTGACACCCAAGACACACCAAGAGCATGTCAGTCCTGACACCCAAGACACACCAAGAGAAGGCGTTTTGCTCTCCTACGGTCTACTCTTTTCGAGCCGGTGGTGCAGCTGAGTCCTGAGCGGCCGGGATCGGCGTTTTTTGGGCTCTGATAGGTGGGGTTGGGTCACATGGTGGAGGGGCGCGGCTTCTGGGTGTCTATAATTTGTTTCTCTTTACGCGGCTAGTTTGATTTCGGTTTTTGTTTCTGAGCGTGCTTTGGACGCCAGTTTCTGTCACGGACTGTTCGCTGCAAATAAACCCGCATTAAACCATACCTCCGAAGTGTTGCGTGTATGTGTGTGCGAGGAGTGTTTGAACTTCAGCGGAGCTGCCGGGGAGACTGACAGGAAAACCGAAATCAAGCTTCCACCTTTTCATCAGGTTCCTTTCTCTGTGGCCGGTGGGGAAGCGGGATGGCGGAGGACGCGACGGCGATGGAGGAGCTGGAAGGCGCTGTGGGGGGAATGCCTGCGGCGTTAGACCTCGCGACAACGGCGGTTGTCACAGGGGAGGAACGGAGGGAAGTGGAGGAGCCGCCGCAGACGGTGAGACGAAAGACTAAGCCGCGACCGGAGGAGGGAAGGGGTTTTGAGTACCCGTTACACAGTACGGCTATGCAGCCGAAAGCTGGGAGCCTGGAAGACCGGGATTTGGCGCAGGGGCCCTGGAGAGAGAGACGGTGGTTGGAGGAGGACCAGGGAAGCAGCTACATGACGGAGGCGGGCAGCGCCACGATGGACATCATCAGGGAGAAGTATGGGGAACAAGGCTATGTTAGTTATGACCAGGGGGAAGGCGGCAGGTCGGTTTGGTCGCCTCGGTGGAGTGAGCCGGGCAGGAGGATGCCGAGAGGTTCCTCAACGTACCTTATTCCCGCGGCGGGACCGTCCCTCCCCCCTCCGGCTGGGGATGTGAGACGCCAGCAGAGGACCCCAAGGGACGTCCCAAGGCCGCCGACGCCCCAAACCCCTCGGACGCCTGTGCCGGACATACCCCACCAGCAGATGGGGGCGTGGTTACCTCCTGCATGGGGCCCGCCTCCCATACAGGCGGCGTTTGATGGCGGGTCGGGGCGAGTGGCTTTGTTCCTTAGCCAGGTTATAAGCCACCTGGATGCGTTCGGCCATCTGTATTCGTCAGAATGGGCTATGGTGGTCGCCGTAACAGCTGTGTTGGAGGGTCCTGCCCACGATTGGGTAGCGGCTTTGCACGAGGAGCATGCTCCTGAACTGGCGTCGATCGGGTTGTTCCTAGATTCCCTAAGACGTCGTTTCACTGACACCTCAGGGCCCCGGCAGACGGAGCTAGAACTACTCTCGTTAAGACAGAAAGGCCGGCCGGTTAAAGAGTACATAGCGGAGTTCAGGGGCTTAGCCGCCAAGTTACGGGCGTGGCCCGAAACGATGTTAATCCATCATTTCCGTATGGGACTTGACAGAGAGCTAAGACAGGTGTGTTTATACCGAGGGGTCGCGTGTGACCTGAACACCTGGTTTGGAACAGCACGAGAGTTGGAAGCCGGCATGAAAGAGTTTAAGCCCAAAGAAACCCCGGGAAAGCCCAGAACGTCAGAGAGGGGGGCTAGTCAACCTACCACCCGGCCAGCCGGAAATACATCAGTGATCCGAACCCCTCTACGATGTTTTCGATGTAACATGGTGGGGCACAGAGCTGCGGAGTGCAGGCAGGACCGGGGCCCGCAAACTGCACCTAGGGCGACATCACCGAGGTCGGCGGGAGCTCCATCGACAGCGTCAAAGAGCAAACAGGAAAAGACCAAATCAGCGCAACAGCATCTGGGGTCGGCTCAGTTCTCTCCGACCGAATCATCTATGGGGCTTAGTCATTTGAGGGTGGAGACCTGTGACGAGACGGACAGTGCAGAGGACGAGATGGTAAGTGGCAATGTGTCCCCATTTCTGGTTCCTGTGTTATTACATTCCCCTTGTGGGGGACATGTCAAGCGAGTGCAGGCTCTGATTGACACCGGTTGTACTAGGTGTCTGATGAGTAACCGGCTGGTGAGAGAGTTAGGTTTAAGGTCATTACCTATGCGGGTTCCAGTGACATTCGAACAGATGGATGGGAGTGTTCTAGGGGGCAAAGCGGCCACGCAGGTGACGGAGGCATTACGGATGGATGTAGGGCTACATTCGGAGATGGCCCATTTTATTATAGCACCGTCTATGACGGAGGATTTGATTCTAGGATTGGCATGGTTGGACAGGTGGGAACCCATGATTAAATGGGAGGGGTTTTTTCGAAAAGTGCTGCTGCCCAACCGTAGCCTTGGTGGCGACTCTGGGAGAGACCAGTCGATGGGTAGCCACGAACATCAGGGGGTTATGGGGATTCCTACGGAATACCAGGATCTGGCGGATGTATTCAGCGAAACAGGAGGAGACGTACTACCTCCCCATAGGTCCACGGACTGCGCCATAGAATTGGTACAGGGTGCGGTCCTACCAAAACCCCGCATGTACCCTATGACCCCAAAGGAGTTAGATGCCATGAGGGAATACATCGATACAAACCTGGCTCAGGGATTTATAAAACCAGGAAGGTCACGGCTAGCGGCCCCCGTCCTGTTCCGGGAGAAGAAGGACGGGGGTCTGAGATTATGCGTTGACTTCAGGGGTCTCAATGCTGTCTCCGAGGAACATATCTACCCCCTTCCCTTGATGCCGGATTTGTTAGCTACGCTGTCCTCCGGTAGATATTTTACGAAACTAGATCTTAGGGAAGCGTATTACCGAGTAAGAATCCGGTCTGGGGACGAATGGAAAACAACGTTTATGTGTCCGTTGGGTAGCTACCAATATAGGGTGATGCCTTTTGGCCTCAAGGGTGCTCCCGGCGTATTCATGCAGTTCATAAACGGCATACTAAGAGATTATTTGTATAAGGGTGTTCTAGTGTATCTTGACGATATTCTAGTCTACACGACGACCTATGAGGAACATGTATCCCTAGTACGTAAAATCCTGACGATCCTGTTGCAAGAACATTTGTATGTAAAACTATCCAAGTGTGCGTTCCATCAGACTAAGTTGGATTACCTTGGGTTTCGCATATCAAGGGAGGGGGTGGAAATGGACCCTCAGAAAGTAACTGCTGTACTGGACTGGGCGGCACCAAGAACAAGGAAGCAGTTGCAAAGCTTCCTTGGTTTTTCAAATTTCTATCGACAGTTCATACCGTCTTATTCTAGGATTACTGCTCCTTTGACTGAATTGTTGAAAACCAGAAGTCGTGGTGTCACTGGTAAGGTAAAGCCCACTCTTCCGTTGGAGTGGTCCCCTGCTTGCGAGCATGCCTTCCAGGCCCTGAAGGTCTTATTCGCTAGGAAGCCGATTTTATTGCACCCGGACCCATCAAAACAGTTCGTAGTACAGGTAGACTCCAGTAATGTAGCCTTGGGTGGGGTTTTATTACAATATAACAGTCAGGGCGCCTTGCAGCCCTGTGCGTACACCTCAAAGAAACTGTCAGTTACCGAACAAAAGTGGCCAATATGGGAAAAGGAGGCTTATGCGGTTAAGTGGGCGTTAACTACCTGGAGGCACTTACTGGAAGGGGTCACAATTCCGTTTGAGGTTTGGACCGACCATCGTAACCTGGAGGCCCTACAGAAACTGAGGCGGTTATCGCCGAAGCAAGCCCGTTGGGTGATATACTACCAGAGATTTAATTTCGTTTTAAAATACGTATCGGCTAAAAACAATTTCCTAGCAGATGCCCTCTCCAGGAAGCCGCAGTACGGGCCAGCCGAACATACCGAAACACAGGCACTTTTCCCAGGCGATAGACACGAGGGGGTGGGGGTGATTGGGTCTTTAACGGACCGGATATGTATGGAGAATCGTACCGATGTGTGGCTACAATCCCATAAACAAGACACATCCATGAAGGATGGGATAGCTTGGGTAAAAGGACGCGTCTATATACCTCAGGGGTTGCGACAGGAGATTCTCAGCAGGTGTCATAACGCTAAGTCCGCGGGCCATTTCGGGTTTACAAAAACCCTGCACACAGTGAAGAGGCAGTTTTGGTGGCCGCACATGCGGAAGGAGATAGCACAATACGTTGAGAGTTGTGTCACATGTGCTACAACTAAACATAGGGTGGGAAAACCTCCTGGGCTTCTCCAGCAAGTGGATGATCCACAAAGACCATGGGAGGTGATCGGTATGGACTTCCTGGTTGACCTACCGTCAGATAGGGGATATACAGTGATCTGGACGATTGTAGACTTGTTCTCTCGTCAGGCCCACTTTGTTCCATGCCGGGGACTGCCGACCGCTAAAAAATTAGCGGATATGTTCATACAGCATATCTATAGGTTACATGGCGTACCTAAGAGGATCATCTCGGACAGGGGGGTGCAGTTTACAGCACGTTTCTGGCGTGAGTTCGTTAAGGGGATAGGCTCGACTCAAGGATTGAGTTCAGCGTACCATCCCCAGACTAACGGGGCTGCTGAGAGAGCGAACGCGGTGATTGGCAGGTATTTAAGGAGTTATGTGAACCATACTCGTGATAAGTGGGTTAATCTAATACCGTTCGCTGAGGTAGCATATAACAGCACAATACACAGTTCCACGGGGCTCGCTCCCTTCCATGTGTCCACCGGAATGGAATTCACTGCCATCCCTGAGGTGGAGGCTTCTGAGCGAAAACGTACTGACCCCCACGCGTGGATTCAAAAGTTCTCCGAGTTATGGAGAACCGCAAAACAAATGTTGCACAAAACAACAGTGTTAGTGAAAGCTCACGCTGACAGGAAGAGGAGGGAGGCGCCCCCTTATTCAGTAGGAAACCTGGTATATCTTTCCACAAAGTACCTTAGGATATATGATGGTTGTAAAAAGTTACGGCCCAAATACATAGGCCCTTTTCCGGTGGCCAGGGTAATAAACCCTGTAGCAGTACAACTCTCTTTACCTTCTTGGATGGGGCGAATACACCCCGTGTTTCATGTCTCCCTACTGAAACCCTATGTACCCCGAACAACCCCGGACTCCGAGAAACAAAACCACTTTGAGATCGACAAGATTATGGATGTTAAGCGTTCCAAACAAGGTCTCCTGTATTTGGTGAGGTGGAAGGGGTATCCCCTGGAGGAAGCTTCCTGGGTGAACCAGAAGGATCTTTGTGCAGATCGACTTCTTACCCAGTTCTATAAAAAGTATCCTAATAAGCCACGGTCAAACAGCCCATAATGGCAGAATCCCCTTGGTTATGTGATCAAAACTCAGATACTTGGTAACTGACTCGTGTTTATGATGGTTGTGGTGTCCCGGGGTCATGTGGTCACCTTTTGCGACCTTCTGACAATCAAAGTCAATGGGGAAGCACTTAGCAACCATGGTTACTAACTTAGCAACTGCAGTGATTCACTTAACAACTGTGGCAAGAAAGGTCATAAAATTGGACAAAACTCACTTAGCAATTGTCTCGTGTAGCAACAGAAATTTTGGGCTCCATTTGGTCATAGACTACCTGTCCAGGTTTTTCAGGCCAGATATGATAGCCCTATTTCTTACTGCATTATAGCAATAGCAACTGCACTTAGACTTATATACAGCTTCACCGTGCTTTACAACCCTCTCTAAGCTTTTACAGAATCAGCATATTGCCCCTGACAATCTGGGTCCTCATTTTACCGACCTTGGAAGGATGGAAGGCTGAATCAACTGGAGCAGGTCAGGATCAAACTGCTGGCAGTCGTCAGAGTAAGCCTGCAATAATGCATTCTAACCACGGCACCATCGCAGCTCAATATTATACCTCAAAGTACACATTCTTTAACCAAAACATTATCCTAAATTATGTTTCTTTCTACACTTTTTGGCATTTTAAATTTTTAGTCCAAAATCTTATCACAGCATAGGCAGAATTGCATACTGGGAAGCATAACCATATTTCCATCTGCACATTGCTTAAGGATGAATAGAGTTGGGTCGGGTCCTGTTAGCCAAAAGCTGTTTCTTTACAAAGCCATTTTTACCATCAGTCAAGGCCCTCTGTTTCCTGAAGTGAAGGACAAGATTATGCCCATCCTTATTTCACATACAGAAATTGACCTGGCTGCTAATTCAGTATTTTCATTGGTAATTCTTTAATTTGTACCCATTTGGTGTACAGTGACGCTCCTTCCCATTACAGAAAAAGTATAAGCCATAATGTTGTAATAAAACCTAGCAGAAAGTGGTACCATTCACATAAATAGGATTATAATTATGAAGCATTCACAGAGCATTTTAATTTGCTTTGTGTTTTATAGCCAGTTTGTATTACATAACCCAACCAAACCACAAATGAAGCTATTGTTTGGTCAATTTTCCCAAGAATTTGCTATGCTGCACATCAGCTCAGGATTTCCATCCAAAGCAGTATAACTTTGGCTCATAATTTTGATAGAGGCCATGATGTCAAAGCTTGGCACAGGAACTTTAGTCAACAGTAAATAAGTCCAAACCACACAAAGAAACTGGTGCAAAGCTTTCTTTTACTGGAACAGAAGTCTCTGGAACAACGCCAACGAATAATGAATGTCAAAATTAAAGTCAGCAACAATTATGCAAATACGTCTCAGTCTTTGAAGCAGGCCAAACACCAGCCCGTAGGTCTCAACAACCAATTGGCATTTCGCATTAGTAATCATGCAAGCAGGGTGTATATCACATCCCAGAATGGCACGGGATGAGGAGTAGGGGTGGGATAAAATAGACCAGTGTCTGAAGGTAGATATTATTAGCCAGGCACAGCATGGTATGTCAAGACCAGAATGTAGCCTTGACAGGCAGCTCCCCCTACCACTGCCCCCCCTGTTAAGACAAAAAGAGTTAATTGCACACACACACACACAGGTTTTGAGGGATATTTCTGATGAAACTGGCGGCATAGCCGGTTAGCAGCGATATCAGCTTACAACACCCACGATGCCTCAGCCTCCGGATAGCCCTTCCACCTTATGAGATACTGGACAATGTCATCTATTTCACAGTGTTCACCTCAGACTGGACCAGGTTTCAGAAATGTTGGATGGGCCTTTACCAGTATAGATTTTAGCAGGCTGATATGAAGAACAGGATGTATCCCATCCCAGAAAGGCATGGGATGAGGAGTAGGGGCGGGATAAAGTAGACCAGGATCTGAAGGTAGATATTATTGATATTATTAGCCAGGCACAGGATGGTATGTCCAGACCAGAATGTGGCCTTGACACGAGGCTTGGCATTAGAGAGCTGATACTGGGCTGAGGCCGAAAAACAATTAAATGGTCTCTCTCCAGGAATATTTCAATGTTATATTTCAATTACGAATACTTTAAGAACCTCCTTTTCCACATGACTGGGAGAGATTCTGTTTCAGTTTCATGTATCATGCATACCAGGAGTCTCTAAACTTGGCACCTTTAAAACTTGTGGACTGCAACTCCCAGAATTCTCCAGCCAGTCTTAAAATTGCCAGGCTTGGAGACACCCTAACATATACAGACAAATTTGGGTCAATGATTTAGTGAGAGCATTTGTACAAAGAGACAAAGAAGGTAGCCCCTAAAAAGTCATCCTCCAGTCTCATCCGAAAGCCATGATCTATCATGATCAGCCAAAGGCCTATTGATTTCGGGGTATTAATTTACAGAACTCTTTAAGGATGGAACTATCTGAAGGTTCCACAGGAATGACAGATGTTAGAATCCAAGGTGGCATGATGAGCCAGATTTTGAGACCATGAAATTGAGTCACACTGCAATTCACTCAATTCAAGACTGAACCACAATTGGAAAAAAAAGATTCAACCCTGGATAATAACGTGGAAGCATTATGATGCCAGCAGCTGCTTCATTTTTTTTTTTTTAGCAGAACGGAATGAAAATAGGCAGGAGCAGATGACCTCTGCACGTTTTCTGCAGGATGACCTCAAGAGTTTAACAGAAATAATTTGTTGAAGTAGTCTTCTGCACTTCTTTAAAGACAGGGTGAAGAAGGCAGCACAACAGGAGCCTCCCAATTGCCCAGCAAATGGTCTACAGAAGAGTTATGTTGACCCAGTGCAGAAAATGCCCTTGTTTAACTCTATTTTTTTAATAAAATACCCTATTCTTACTCAAATATAAATTCCAAACGTGTTTTTAAAAAAGTAGAGCATTACTTTTCTATTAGCTTCTGTAGGCTAGCATGTTTTGTGCTGCGATTTTGCAAGCCGAGCCCGTTCTGGGAAAATTGCTGAAGGCTGTCAGTGGACTAGCTTTGGCCATTTTACCTTTGCACTACTGGATCATTGGATTTGGTCTGCCAGGAAGGCAGGCAAGGCTAATCCACGAGTTTAACCTCTCCTAAGAATTAACCTTCGCTCATTGTTTTCTATAAGCTCATAGATTTGGCAGGTTGATCCTGTTTGAGGAAGACATGGAAGAATACCAATTGGCAGTTCCTTGGACTATATACAAGAACCAAATCAAGGACTTAAAGAAATATGAATCCATTCTTCTACCCATGGACCACTTGTGTTCTGCCACACTTGGCATGCTTTCTTTAACACTGGCAAGCATCCCTCTTTTGCCTCCCTAACGGTATTACAGATGGGGCCAAAGCTGCTGATAATCTGGCTGGCAAGCACACATTTCTGCAAAATCTCTCCGTGTTGAACAACTGTGCTAAATGGAAGAATCAGGATCTGGTGATGGAACTTGCAGAGATACAGTGGCATGATGGGGGCTTTCTGTGCTGGAGGTGATACTTTTCGAGAGATGGGCATGGAGGTACTTTTCGAGAGATGGGCATCATATAGGTTTAATAAATAAATAAATAAAAATGATCAAGAATTAGATGAAACCAAAAGCATGAGTGGCATGGAGGTAGGATCTTCTCCATTATTCCACCAACCACCTCGAGCATACAAACCCCCCATCTGGGCCCTAAGCCAACCAAAAGAGCCAAGTTTGAATGTTTGAAAGCCCTCCCAGAAGGCCAAAAGACTGGAGGTGGGTGTCCCAAAGGTGCTTTTTTTCTAGAGACAACTGGACTGTTGTTTTTCTTTGAAGATGCTTCGCTTCTCATCCAAGAAGCTTCTTCAGCTCTGACTGGATGGTTGGGAACAGAAGGATTTATGTATTCCTTGCAGACAGCTGGTCATTTGCATTCTTTTAGAGGGTCCTTGAGACCACTTGGAGGTTCATCTGTGTCCTCAGGGTCACCTGAGAAGTGCAAATGTGTGTGCAGTCTTCTTGGTCCCAGGATGTTGTCTTCCCTGTGTCTATTCACTGTTGAAGACGGACACACGCTGTTGAGGATGAATCTGTGTTGTCTGCATCTCAAATTGAAGTGCAAATGGTTCCAGTAGTCTGCAATTTTTCTGGAAATCCATTCATATTCCCACACCATTTGAAGGGTGTCCATCCCAAAGTGGATGAACTGAAGGTGGATCTTACCTCCAGCAGCAAGATGTTCCAAAAAGATGCGGGGGGCACAGCAGGAAAGGCTCTTCTCCTAGACTTGGCCAGCCAAAATTGACTTAATGGGGTCCACAGCATGTCCCTTCTGCTGGAATGAGGGGGACAGGCCAATGCCATTGAGGTGAGACAGTTCCTCAGAACTGTTTTCAATTTTAGTTCTTAAGCCTCCTATGAAGTCTTTTTTTGTCAGCCAGATGTCAAATAGAGCAGGAAGGAGTGCATAGAGATATTTTATAGTTCTGAGACCCATCCTGTGTTATTATAACCTCATTGTCACAGTCAGCATTTCTGTGATCCTGTTATATACACCTCATTTATTTCATTCTGTGCCCACATCAGTCCTTGTAGTCCTGACTAAAGGTTATTAAAAATCATTGCGCTGACAAATTCTCTGTTGAAGGCTGACAGTCTGGCATATTGTGACTGGAGGCAGATGTGAAAGCACTTCTTTATTTGGTTACACTGGGTAGGGTTAGTGACTTCCCTGCTCTTTGTGACGTGGTGTCATTGCAGATGTAGCTTTGGTTATTTCAACAAAGTCTCTCTCAGCATTTCCTTGATTCTCCTCTCAAGAGTTCAGAATTAAATCACACACAGTTTGCACGGAATTGAAATCTGGCATTTTACAAGATGGTCACGTTTACTGAGGAAGCTTCAGAAATAAACTCTTAGATATTTTTTAAAAAAGAAAAAAGAAATTAAGGCACCGTGTTTCCACAGCACCATTAACAGAGGCAGCTGGAGAGCTCCAGATTCCCTGATAATCTTGAAATAATTACTACGCATACGTTCCTTCCTTTATGACAGAACTTTAAGTACTTTCTGCTTTATTTCAATTTGTATTTTTAATAGGCAAGGGAATAGCCATTAATTAGGTTAAACTTCAACTCTTCCCAATCTAACCATTTTCAGTGAGGCAAAAAAAAAAAAATAGCTAGCAGAGCTGTGGTGTGATCTCATTGGTTTGTTTTCAAAAAGAAATGCAGAAATATACTGACAGAACAAGTCATTTTCTTTTAAAGAGCAAGGACCATGGTCCCTGACCCTTATTCATACCTTGGCAGGATTAAAAAAAAATCCTTTAAAAAGAAAAGTATTGCTGAAGAAACAGATCATTAGATTGATTGTGTGGTATATAAAAGAAATTTTAGAACACAAGATACTATTCCCACTTACAATTGTTTTCTTAAGGTATGTAAAAACGCTGCTTAATATTTTGTGTCAGTTTATGCATGGCTGATAATTTACTACATGGCCTTTTTTTAAATGTAGCACTGAATACAAGATTCTTCTTAATCACAGTGCAGAAAAGGAAATGCAAAACCTGAGTTTAACCCTTAATGCACATACTGTAATCCTCTACGCATTCACTGTGAATAATAAATCCTGTTGTTTGAAGTGGCACATTATGTGGAACAGCTTTGTGTTGGATTATAACATTACTTTAAAACAATTTGGAACGATGTCTATATGTACAGTATTAGCATAGAATGGAATGCATACCAGTATCATATGTGGATTATTGGAAATCGCTTCCATAAAACTGCTGCAGCTAAAAACAAATCTTTATTATACTGTAAGTCCAAAATTGAAGCCATTATCAAGAATTGATTGCTTTGCATGGTTTTGACAGTTGCTGCACCTTACCATCTTTCATGTTGAATTTCTGCTACTTCTGCCTTTTCCATGACTTAACAGCAGCCATCCTTCATGCCATCCTTCATTGTCTATGCTGACCTTCTTCCCTGAAGAACTTTTAAAATATTTTCCATGCACAAGCTGAAATCTGTCAGTTGGTACAAAAGTAGAAAACTCCTAATCTAGTGAAAACACAAAACTGGGTATCATTATCCGTCCTTAGCATCTTCATAAAAAGCTTGGCCTTGAAAGATGTCTATAGAGAGACTCAGTCTTCAGAGAACTTCATGGCCTTGAATTGAAAAAGATCTGATTTAAAGTCAAACCCAAAGACAGAAGGCAGTCTTCCATACGGGACACCTGACCCACTGAATCTTGATGCAACCCAGACTGCGAAAGTCTTTATTCTTTTTTTATGCTTTCACACATATTTTTAACAAATCCTAAGGATGGTCTGAGAACACACCAAATGAAAGGGTTTGATTTTTCCAGGATTTACCTATGAACTATCTATTCCATTGATCCTAAAAACTAGATCCATGTTATTTACTTGATTGATTGATTGATTGATTGATTGATTTGGGTGCCACATCTCTTATTAGAGATGACCTATGACAGAGTTCTCAACCCTCAGGGGCCCACAATGTCATCCCAGGGATTCCTCAAAGGCCTGAAGAAATGTTATGATTTAAAACTTAGGTTAAGCCTTGGTGGTTGGAGTTGGAGGCCATGGCCTGTGGCCAAAAAATGGTATTTAAAGGGGGTCTGTGGTAAATAAATGGTTCAGACCCATTGACCTTCCTTCTTATATGCGTTACTTTATTGCAGTATTTTGGCTTTCTTGATGGAAATCCACTTCTTCCATTCAATTGCTATGTTAAAATTTCAGCTGTTCCCTTAAACGTTCTCTCTCTCTCTCTCTCTCTCTCTCTCTCTCTCTCTCTCTCTCTCTGAATTATCACTCTATTATGATGATAGGGTCCTTTTATTGTTAGTACGTTATTCTGTTTTATCTTATTTTAAGTAGGTTTGACAGAGGTAATAAACTGATTCAAGATTTTTTTTTAAAAAAATAAGGAAATTGCTTGAAAGTACATTCAGCAAATTAGCAATAAATAAATGATGAATTATGTGACATAATGATATGGTTTAAATTTTCAAGTATTGGTGTTGTAGTCACCGAGGATAAAAAGGTCATGTAATAGGAGAGAGCTAAGCTATCTTTCAAGACAATTTGAAGTAATAGTTTTCAGTGACTTGGTATGAAAAAAAACCTCTAGTCCTTTTTTTAAAATAAATGTTTATTCTGTGCGTGAATTTTCTCAAAATGTGAACAGAAGAAGTAGTCATTGTGGTTTAATATTTGACATGGAGTTGAGCTTCCTCCAGAACTTAAAGAAGCATTGTTGGTGGAGCAGTGGAAGAGGAGGAGGACTTTAAAGGAAGAAATTGATTTTTTATTTTTGAGGAAAAGTTTGTCCCATTACATAATATTTAAGCTCAAAAAACTTCCCATTCTGGAATGTCCTTGGGAAAAGACCTGTGACCTTGGAAAACTTGAGCAAGCTTCTTTGTGGATTGCATTGACGCTTAAGTCTCTCTTTTATTAAAACTGAGCAATCACCAACTAAGCTTATGCTACTGAATTCTACGAGCCAGGGAGTTCCGCGAGTTCCAGTGGGCTCATAGTTCAAAACTCATGATCTCATTATTTTCCTTGGTCTTTAGTTCAAGGTCACCATTGGGGAGGTTGCTTTGGCTTGATGACATTCTCTGTTTTACAGAAGGAAAGTCTCTACCTAATTATCAATCAAATCCCTACACAGTTTCAGGAAGCAAATTCCAACTATTAATTGCTTTGATCAATGAGGGATTTTTAGAGGAGAAACTACAGGCATTTGGCAGAAGTGCAAGAAGGTTAAAAAACAAAACAAAAAAACCAAGCCCAAGACAGAACAAGACTAAATGCTTTTGTTATAACACCGAATTATGAAAGAGAATGGTTTAGTGATTAATAATTCAACTTATTTAAAGTAGATCAGAGGTAATTAGTGTGTTGAGCTCTGTGTGGTCATGAAAATTAAATGGCACATTAAAATGTTTGGGTTTCAAATTGTAGTTCATACTAATTGACTCCCTGAAGATTGAACCAAATGTTCAATAATCATGAGTCAGGCTGCTTAAAGTGACATTATTGTTTTCAAAATACGTATCCTGAGGATTTCTAAAATTTAGCTGGGAGTTTCTAATGTTGGCTGATAAATTGGGATTTGAATTTCTAAGGGCTACTCTCCAGGTAGCCCTCTGCATTTCCAATGCTGCATTTCTTTGGAGGGTTATAAATCAATGTGGATTATCGCTGTACCGTTTAAAAGGTAAAATGGAAGCCAGGCAAACAAAATAGCTTCATGGTACTGTCAGTGACAGTTGGCAGGTGCAAGATTGAACTCTTCAACCATCACACCGCTTTGAGTCACTGTCACTCCACACCACCCCTGTAGGGTGGAGCTACCCAAGGGTATAAAAGAGCGTCCTCATGTCCCTTGGCTCTTTGCAGGAGAAACCAGGTTATATCTACTGAGATACGTAGCTATATAGCAATTTTCAATGAGGTGATACTGTTAGAAGGGGCTGAGGCCTATATATAACTTGTACATATTAGTCATAGACATTGATAGCCTTTTTATTATTTTATTATTGTAAATAAATTCTGTATGTGTTGCTACATACATTTTGAAGTCTCATTTTTGTCAGTGGTCAGTTCAAGATCCAAATAACCATTCTTCCTGACAAAAATCCCAACTTCTCAGCTCTCCAAGCACGTTCTTACAAATAATGAGCGGAGACTGAGGACAAGAAGCCATTGGAATCACAGTTCATGTCCTGTTATAATGTTTTCTTGATAAGGATTCACAGACTCACTTTATAACTCCTTTCCCGATTATATTCAGGAAATTCTGATTTCTTTTATGTACACCTGTTACTATCAATCAGTATGATATAGTTTCTTTGAATGTAGCTAAATTCTGCTATAATGTCTGTAAAGTCCTTGCTGCTCTCTGGGTTTAGATGGCTTTTTGTAGGCATTTCATTACCAAACTAGGTAACATCATCAGTTTTATTGATAATGAAATGTCTGCAAGAAAAGAACCAAGCTCAGAAAGTACCACAGACTCCACAATTCAATCCTGAGCTGCAAATATTCTCTTCTATAGGCACTGTCTGTAAAATTAGGCAGACTTTGGTCAACTATACATCTCACCGCTAAATGTAATACAGCATTATGTTTTGTTACGTTTTGTTTTATTTTAATGTTTTACCTTTTAACTCTGCTCTGTGACTGTAATAAAAGATAGATTGCAATTTAAACTTTTTAAAAAAACCTCTTTGTTTTTAAAATAATGACAGAGAAACAGGAAAAAGCCCACCAAAATAAAAATGCCTGCATTGTCGAAGAAGAAAAATATAGAAAACATGACAGTTATATAAATATGTTGCCGTAGAAATATACATGTACGTGAATAATAATTGCATTAGATATTTATATGTAGCATTTACAATTAAAATGATACATTATACTTTGTATTTTTGAATGTGATCTATTTCTAAAGTTCAAAAGTGAATGGTTGTCATGCTGCAGTCAAAATTCGTACATGATCCCTCCCCATCCCACTGAAAAGTAAAATTAAACTGTAGCAAGGAAGAAATAGCATCTTTGACTCAAATAAACTCCAGTGGAAAATATGTAAGCAGAGAGGAATTTAAATCAAGGAACACAGGTTGTGTTGGCTGTTGAACAGCCCAAGTCATGCTCTAAACTAGTACCATTTCCTAGGTTTTCCCTCCCTCCATTTTATTTTCCTTTAATGCTAAACCTTACAATCATTTCCACAAGCTACCACTGATGTAATACTGGATGCTGCCCTTAATTTATCTGTCTATGCAAACGGGAGAATGGATGAACTGATTTACAGAAATGTAGGTACAGACGTGGATACAGACCTACTCATATATGACTTTGCTGACTACCTTTTGGCAGATTACTGTAATCTCTTAATCTATGGCATTATGCAAATATGTTTGTGGAAAAAGCATTGGAAAACTTCCATTAATTACCTGCTGTACTTATGTGATGGCATCCCTCAGCAATTTCCGATGAGATGACACCAGAAAGAAGATTAATACAAGCATATATTTCATCAAGTGGAAATTATAAATCCTTGCAACAATTTTGGGCTGATTTAAGCACTCCAGGTAGAGTTACTAGCTGCTAACACAATGTTCCTATGTAAGTTTTAACGAAGTTATGATGTGCAAGAGGCAGCTGTAGAATGGAAACTGACTGATTTGGCCTTCATTGATCTAGGTCTGTGATGGCAAACCTATGGCATGTGTGCCAGAAGTGGCACGCAGAGCCTTCCTCCCGGCACTTGAGCTGTCGCCCCATGCACATGCACACTCACCCTCCGCGATTTGTGGCTTGACAAAAAGCCCTCCTGCCTTCCCTGGCTCTAATACTTCCTTTTCTTCCCTCTTCCGAAGTACAGGTGATTGGAGTGGCAGCACCGATCAGCTGTTTTTCAGAAGAGGGAAGATTGCACGTGGAGGGGGAAGTGTGTGCACATGCGCAGGGGTCGGCGCACACGCATGCATGTGCGCACACACACTTTCGGCACACAGACCCGAAAAGCTTCACCAGCACTGATCTAGGTGATAAGAAATGTCTGTGAATTTGTGATCAGAAAAGTTGCTGAATTACAATGGCCCACATTTGAAATCTGTAAACTCAGAGAATTTCAGTCCAGCAAATTTGAAGGATGTCAACTTTGAGGGTAATTACATTCTTTATACAGCACATATGAAGGATCCAGTGCATGCTGATAGTTGAGCTTTAGCCTCCTCTGAAGGCACTCCTTGATTTACAACCATTCATTTAGTGACCACTTGAAGTTACCACGGCACTGAAAAAAGTGACTTATGAGTGATTCTCACATTTATGCTCATTGTAGCGCCCCTATGGTCATATGACCAAAGATTGGGTTCTTGGAAGATGACATGTATTTATGACGGTTGAGCATGATCACCAAGTCATGTGATGACCATTGGTGATCTTCCCAGCCGGCTTCTGGCAAGCAAAATCAATGGGGGAAGCCAGCTTAGCAATGGCAGGGTTTTGTTTAACAACAGTGGCAAAACAAAAAGATCACAGTAGGGTGTGCATCTTCTTAACCATTGTCTTGCTTAACAATATAAATGGTCAGCTCAATTGTGGTAATAAATTTGTTTGTTTGTTTGTTTGTTTATTATATTTATACCCCGCCTCTCTTCTCCGGACAAGAGGAGTATTGTTGTCAAAGGAAAGCATGAAAGGAAAGCATCTTGATTGGTATGTTATTTCTTTGTTTGTTGATATTCATTAACTTTATTTGCCTCCATCTCGATGTCATGGTGACTCTGGAGAGTTTACAATCTGTATCAATCTACACAATCTACAAAGCTTAAAATCTCCTTTCTACTCATGTGTTCGTTGTCTCCGGATCCTCAAAGAACCAATTGTCTGGCATCTTGGGAAAAAAGGGGTGTATCAATAATGCACCCTCAAATAAAACACGGTTCCTTTCAGAGTGACAATTTCTTGTTTCAGCTTAGAAAGATTAGCACTGAAAGGGAAATACAAGACTGTCCATATTCCTTTTATCTTATTTGTGATATACCTAAGTATGGTTCTATAACATAAAGGTTTGTGCAAATTAAATGAATTGCACTGGTAAAAAGGATAGTGCAGAGATTACCAAACTCAGATGATCTTCTCTGGCTTGCAGAGTAGATCAGAGGACTGTTTTACAGGTGTAACATCAGCCTTTTTATATGATTAAAAGGGGAGCATTTTCCCACATCATTTTTCATGTCTTGAATCAATCAACAAACAAAGTGGATTGTTTCTTTAAACAATTATTGTAACAGATAATGGCTGAGTGAGATGTTCCTTTGATCTATTTTCTGCTTCTTGTAGTTAAAGCCAAGTTCATACCATAGAGGCACACAATATATTGATATTTCCACACACTCTCTCTTTACTTAAAAAAAGAGGTGCTAATAGAAGACTTGCTTTTTTGCTTGACAGGCTCTGCTTTTATCATCCTGTAACAGCAGTTGCTTTCTTGCATTACTTTTCTCTAATCTATGTCCTTCTGTACAAACAAGAAAAGTTTTGCCCTATTCAGCTGCGGCTGCTGTTAAGGGACTATGTTGCACGTGTGCTTCGTTGTTTTAGGATGCATGGATTTTTATATGGATCGTAATTAACTTCCGACAAATGTAAAAAAAAAGAGGACAGGGCTTTAATTTGAAGTTTGAGTGCACCACCGTGACTTTCTGCCAGCTTCATCCCTGCCAGCCTCATACGTTTATTTGAAAGAATCCATTTTGTAACTAATTGATTATTTCTTCATGGAGAATATCATTGAATTCCTTTTCAACAACGTTACCTTGAGATTAAGCTCATTCTAGATTCAATTAAATATGTTAATTAGCTTAAATTTTAATAACCTTCAGTGTATCCCTTGAGAATATCCTCCCATTCTTTTGTGATACTTCTCCAGAGGCCTACAGATATAAAGTATTTTTGCTGCTACATCCCAGCTAGCTCGCTGAAGCAGGGAAACGCCAAAAAGCATTTGCATGAGGGAAGAGGGTGGATGTTCCTAAGGTTCTTCATGTTTTATTTCATTTCCCAGTTATTACACTCCAGAAAGTTTTCCACACATGTAAATGACAAACTACCATATCAGAATTTCTGCTTTGTTTCCTTTTGTTTCAGGCTGCAGAAAAGGCAGCATTTGTTCCAAACTTCACATGTTTACTTTGCATGGTGAGTTTGAATGCAGACCTGCATGATATTTTTGGCACAATTCATTTAATTTGTGCAGGTGTGCAGGTGGAATGTGCTGGCAGGTTTCTCGTGATACTCTCTCATTGGCTGAAGTTGCTACATAAAAGCTTATACATACAGCAGGAATGCGATTGGTTTGAAAAAGATTCATATAAGTGTTTCAGGCTTCATAAAAGTGCAAACACAGGGCCTCTCTAGTATTCATTAAGACATTTCTGAAAAAGGATACTCCTACAATACAGGTAATCCTCAAATTACACCTGTAATTAAGCCCGAGGTTACAGTCCTAACTCATTGCAGCTGTTAAGGGGGTAAAGATGTTTCCATAGCAAAAAGGATGGAAGAGAAAGAAAATGTTGGAAATGTTGGGTCACATGACCAAATCCTGTCTGAGCACACATTCATAAGAAGTAATGAACACTTCTAAAAGCTAGCAGTGATTGTGTTGCTGCTGCCATTGGGGTGGGATGGAGTTATGTGGGGGGGTTTTATGTTGTGGATTTTTAATGTAAGCCACCTGGAGTCACCTGTGTGAAAATTGGATGGCTGTATAAATTTGTTCATTAAATGAGAATCAGCTGGCTTCTGGTGGTGCTGGACGTGAAGTCTGTGAGTTCTGTAGATTCACCCCAGGCTTCCCTGCTGGTGCCAGAGGGCTCAAAGGAGCATAATTTACCCTGGGAGAGTGGTGAAGCGAAGGGGAGCTGGCAGGCAGGTTGAGGGAGGCCGCATCTCCCTCCTGTCCTAGGACAATCCCTGAAACCAAAGGCAGTGTGAAGCAGTGGCAACATGGCCACTTCAAAGCCGGAGTCATGCTGGGCATAAGATCGTGCTGGAGGAGAGAACTGAAGATCAAACAGAGTTGTGTCATGGGTAAGAAGATTTTTCT
>JANHGC010001155.1:21932-40835 GCA_027560395.1 Boaedon fuliginosus
TATTTATACCCCGCCTCATTTCCCCAGTCAAGGGGAACTCTAGGCGGCTTACAGTAAAACAATTCAATATAATACAATATATAATAATTAAAACATTTCTAAATACAGTCTCTCACAACAATCATCCAAGGGGAGGGATATGTTAGTTCCAGGCCCTCCGCCAAAGCCAGGTCTTCACATCTCAAGGTATAAAAACCACCTAAAAAAATACCTGTATATGCTAAAGAAAAAGGCAGGACAAAATCAAGTTAAGGGCTCATCAAAATTGGATTTCCCCCCTCAACCATAAGAATTAAAATCTTTTGGTGTGTAAATACCAGAAAACACAGCATTATCTCCTAACAAGTCTCATTAACCTTATTATCTCATTATCCTCAACCTGCATTTTTCCCTTCAAAATGCCTGTAAATTCTTGATCCTCTTAATAAAATCATTTCTTCCTTTCTCTCTTCCATGAACATTTTAATTAAAGTTAAATTTCAATCTACTATGCCTGGTCAAATAAAAGCTATGGAAAGGAAGGACAGAATTTCAAATGTACATTTAAAAACATTAACTTACTCAGAATAGTCACAAGAATCATATAAAGTGTTACGGTTCAATTCATAGTATTTTCCAAAAGTAAAATCATAATTCTTAGAAATTTTTGCAAGGCAAAAAGTTATCTGTTTACAGAGTTCTTTATATAGAATAACTGCAAAGACTGGTGCCATACATGATTCATCTCCAAATCAGGAAAGAATATAAAAATATATTAAATAAAGAATGCTGGAAGCTTGCCAGGTGGTCTCTTCGCAAGATCTGCAGTGATTCACAATATTTACTGGGCTAAATTTATTTAGGAATTTTTAAACTTGACCCTCTACAACAGGGGTGTCAAACTCAAGGCCCAGAGGCTGAATCCGGCCCACAGGGTGCTTAGATGTGGCCTGCAGGGCCACCCTGAAAACAGTGAAGGACTGGTCCGCAGTGCCTCTGCCAGTGAAAATGCATGGCCCTCTCAAACTCCATTTTCACTAGCAGAAGGTTGCAGGAAGCATTGCAGCCTCCCAAGCTCCTTTTTCGCTGGCAAAGCACTTGGGCCACCACAGGTGCCCCAAACAGGAGTAATGTTGAGCTGGCCACACCCAGCCTGGCCATGCCCACCTGGCCCCCATGGTCAAACACAACCCTGATGTAGCTCTCAATGAAATAGAGTTTGATACCCCTGCTCTACAATCTTTTCATACATATTACCTGCTTGTCTGACTGGAGAGTTAAATAATGGCAGTACAGCCAAAAAGGTCATGATTAGAACTGTCCCAAGTTACAATGGCACTGAAAAAAGTGACTTATGTCCATTTTTCATACTTACAGATGTTTCAGCATCCTCATAGCCACATGATCAAAATATAGGCACTTGGCAACTGATTCATAGTTATGATGGTTGCCTTTGTGATCTTCTGACAATCAAAGTCAATAGGGAGCCCAGATTCACTTAATAACTATGTTACTAACTTAACAATTGCAGCAATTCACTTAACAACTCTGCCAAGAAAGGTTGTAAAATAGAGCAAAACTCTTAGCATCAGAAATTTTGGGCTCAATTGTGCTTGTAAGTCAAGGACTACCTGTTAGTGCATTTAAACATACTTGGGATAAACACATGTCTATCATCCGATAAAAATGTAAAAGTAAATTATCAAAAATAATAAAAAAGTAATAATAAAAATTTATTTTTTATTTGATTTATACCCAGCCTCATTTCCCCGGTCAAGGGGAACTCGAGGCGGCTAACAACAATAATATAAAAACAATCAATACAATATAAAATATTAAACAAGGCAGTCAACAAAACATTCAAGGGGGAGAAGTAGTTAATTCCAGGCCCGCCAACAAAGTCAGGTCTTCATGGTTTTTTCAGAAAGCCAACAAGGTGGGGATGGTCCTAATCTCAGGGGGAAGCTGGTTCCAAAGGGCCAGAGCTGCCACAGAGAAGGCTTTAGCGCGGGGAGCTGCCAGCCGACACTGTTTGGCTGACGGAACCCATAGCAAGCCGACTCTGTGGGATCTAACTGGGCGCTGGGAGACATGAGTTAGCAACAGACAATCTCGAAGGTACCCTGCTCCTAAGCCATGTAGGGCTTTAAAAGTTGTTACTAGCACCTTGAAGATGGGTACACCGAGGTACACCCTCAATCACTCATGCGGCTGCATTTTGTACCAGATGAGGTCTCCGAGCGCTCTTCATGGGCAGCCCCATGTAGAGTGCATTACAGTAGTCCAACTGTGACTCTTTTGTCTGGACGAATAAGCACCACATTTTTTTGCTTGTTTGTTTTGCGGTAAAGCAGTTGTCCCAACAAAAGCTAGTTTGTGGGTAGTGACAGAGTAAGTTCACATGGAACTAGAAGAACTGGAGAAGCCCCCCCCTCCGAGGAGTTCAGGGGTTGAGCCCTATCTAGAAATGAGTATTGTTATGGAGAGTTGGCACCAAGTCTCTGGAGAGTGAGGTGGGTGTTCATGTGTGCCAAGAAACCTTGGGGCCACTGCTGTGTGATTGCTGTGCCATATCTCTCCATCAGAAAGGCGATTGTATTTCAGCGCAGGGGAAAGGAGAAAAAAAAATCAGAGGTGGTGGCAATAATTCTTTGAGCGTAAACCACTCTGACATGGTGATCCTTGGAGAGCACTTGATGTTCTGCTGCCAGGTGCAGCAACCAGCTAAGGATAATTAGAGTGGAAATGAAACCAAAAAAGCATACCCTTTAATGGTCACTGGACTGGTTGCTTTCTAGAGCTGGCCGTTCTCCAGAATCAGAAGGTTATTAGGAGTTCTTATTTCTATTGTCCTTGGAATGGATTCTTTAAAGCCATCTGTGCGGCGCCCAGGAGGTGTTCTTTGATCTGATTTGTGAAAAGGCCTTTGCCGCATTATCTTGCGCTTCATTAAGACCTCTCCACCTCCTATTAATTAATGCAATAGTAAAACTATGAGTGTTACTGACACTAGCTGAAGCCTTCACTCTGAATCTTCTTGCACCGACATCAGCCAGGAGATTGCCTAGTTTCGCATGGAATGAACCAAGAACTAAACGTGAGACTGTAAAAGGGAAAAAGAGGCAGCATCTGTATGGGGCTGAGAAACCTGGAGCTCTGGGTAATCTGGAATTTTTTTAGGACCACAAGATTCACAGATTCCCTAGGTGGTTTGTTTCTTACTATTAAAATGGGCAATAAAACAAGGTGCAAAAATTAAAGAGACATAAAGAAGAAATTTTAAAAGTAGTTTTATATATATATATATATGTTATTATGTTATTGCAGGCAAGCCTTTCTTGTTTTATCTCTTACATGCCCATACAGATACATACCCAGGTAGTCCTTGACTTTATTATTTATTAAATTTATACCCCACCTCATTTCCCCAGTCAAGAGGAACTGGAGGCAGCTAACAATGATAAAAAATTACAATGTTTTACAATAAAAATCCAAAGCACGGTCACACACATCCAAGCGGGGGCACATTAATTCCAGGCCTTCCGCCAAAGCCAGGTCTTTGTGGCTTTACGGAAGGCCAATAAGGTGGGGATGGTCCTGATCTCTACTGGGAGCTGATTCCAGAGGGTCGGCGCCGCCACAGAGAAGGCCTTAGCACGGGGACCCGCCGGCCGACATTGCGGAGGATCGGTGTTATGCGAGTGCACCGGGGTACACCCTCAATCACTTGCACGGCCGCATTCTGCACCAGTTGAAGTCTCCGAGTGCTCTTCAAGGGCAGCCCCATGCAGAGCGCATTACAGTAGTCCGATCGTGAGGTGACAAGGGCATGAGTGACCGTGAGAAGAGCCTCCCGGTCCAGGAAGGGGCGCAACTGGTGCAGCAGGCGAACCTGCCCATAGGCACCCCTGGCCACAGCTGAAAGATGGTAGTCTAATTGTACCTGTGGATCCAAGAGTACCCCCAAGTTGTGCACCTGTTCTGTGAGGAGTAATTTGTCTCCCTCCAGCATGAGAGATGGATAATCAACTGGACCATGAGGGGGCAATACCCATAACCACTTGGTCTTGTCAGGGTTGAGTCTGACCCTATTGGTCCCCATCCAGATCTTCATGTCCTCCAGGTGCTGGGACATCACTTCAGAGGCATCACTAATTCGATCAGGGGCAGGATGTACAACTGGGTATCATCAGTGTACCGATGATACCCTACCCCATGTCATTGGATGATCTCACCCAGTGGTTTAATGTATATGTTAAATAGAAGAAGGGAAAGGATCGAGCCCTGAGGAACTCTGCAAGTTAGGGATCTTGGGTTTGATCTCTGTCCTCCTACCAACACCGACTGGGTACGGCCTGTGAGGTAGGAGGAGAACCACCGCAGAATGGTGCCTCTCACTCCCAACCCCCTGAGCTGCCCCAGAAGGATACCATGATCGATGGTATCGAAAGCCGCTGAGAGGTGAAGAAGTACTAGGATAGAGGAAACAACCCTATCCCAAGCACGCCAGAGATCATCCACTAGTGCGACCAATGCCGTCTCGATACATTTATTTCTTGGATTTACTTATCAAACACTAGCTGATAACTTGGTGTTGCCTGGGTATACTCAGCCCTGAGCAGGGAATGCTTCAGCCTACAATTCCCAGTGTTCTTTGCCCAATTTGCATGTGTTGCCTCTATTGGCTGGATTTCTACTGCGTTGCCTGGAGGCCTCTGCACATGTGCAGTAGAGCTTGGCAGTGAAGTTTGGGTGGGGGTGTGCACTTCAGCACCCTTTTTCGGGGGTACAGACCCCCCCCAAAGGCATTCGTGACTCCCCCAGTGCTGATCTTACAACACCAAGGTATGTATGTGCAAAGTTTGGGCGAGATTGATTGCAGCGTGTAGGAGCGTATGGAGCACACACACACACACACACACACACACACCTCTTTTATAGATATAGATATATGCCACCCAAACTCCATGATTCATCCTGGCTTGCAGCCTACTAATTTGCACTAAAAATATGCAGGGGAAATAAAACATTAAAATCTTAAAATAAAACATTAAATTAATGATTAAAGCAATGATTATACATGCAACAGTAAAACAATAGATACCCAAGAAGTAACAATTGCAACCATTTCATAAAGCTCTCTGGAAATGTTCAGCCTTTCAAAGTTTCTAGAAAGCCATTGCTGAAAGGCAGTGGGGGGTGGGATGAGGGACTGTGGGACTGCCTGATTTCTAGAGGAAGGATGTAGACACAATAAGAGCAAAACAGAACCTTGTAGCATCAGTTCCCTTCACCTCATACGAATAGAGTGCTACAGGCAGCTTTTTCTGGTAGGACTTCCTTTGTCAGGCTGGTAAACAGTCCTGGAAACATCTAGGTGTCAAGCCAGATATGATTTTACAAGTGAGAACTAAGTGTTTGAATAGCATCTTGTAGTCTACTGGCAATCAATGCAGGTCAATTACATGTAATATGCTCAGAGCAGTTAGTGCCAATAAGCAGGCTTGCTTCAGTCTGAACCAACTGCACTTTTCAAGTGGTTGTTAAAGGCAGCTCCATGCAAAGTGTCTATGGAGATTCTCAATTGTCCAGGTCATGGTTCTCCCAAACCTGATTTCCAAAAGACAACTGGACTTCCTTGGTTTTCCCTTGAAAATGTTTTGCTTCTCATCCAAGCAGCTTTTTTGGTTCTGAATTTCATTACTTACTTACTTACTTACTTACTTACTTACTTACTTACTACTTACTAGTTATTTATGAAATTTATACCCCGCCTTTCTTCCACCTCTCTTCCCCACCTCTCTTATCCTGCCCATCTAGCAGTAATCATGAGTCCAGGAGGACTCCTGATCTCCAGGACAATGCAACCCCTTTGAGAGACATCACTGGAGCTGGCCCAGAAGCAGGATGAACAAACAACAACCCAACTCTTGCTTGGGTTTAGGTTTGTTTCTTGTTTCATCCAATCCAGACTCCAGCAGCTTCTGGACATGAATTTAGACAGCATCTTCAGTTGAGCCCAAGGTGGCTATGTAAAACTCAGCATCAGCAGCAGGAGTCCAAACTTAGTAAATGTGAGCAACTTGCTGACAAATGCTGGACAAAATAGCCACTGAAACCAGATGGGAATTTTTCCTGCTTATCTTTCCCTAAAAAAGAAATTTACTAGTCTAAAAACAGCTGTTGGCTGACAACCTGCTAATGTAACATAGGGAGAAGTAATGATGCTTTGTGTGGGATCAAACTTTTGATCAGACCCATGTTCAGTTCCTCAGTAAAAACATGGCCAACTGTTATTAATGGTGACTTGGGATTAGAACAGGGCTGTCAAATGGGATCATGTGCTGGCCGCACCCATGCCCAGTTTAGCAAAAAAAAGGGGGGGGGAGTCCCGATATGTCATGTGACACTGCCATGATGATGCGAGTTTAACACCCCTGTGAACACCCCTTCTCACCTGTGAATGCACTCCCAAACACACTTGGCACAAACTCTCCAAATGGGGTCAGCTCAGAAGAAGCCCCAGACAATTAATCTTAATTGGATCTGGAAATGATCTGAGCATGTATAGAATGCACACTAATCTCAACCAAGTAGCTCAAAATACACATTTCTAAAAGTATTCTGAAGTTCAGTAAACCTTAACCGAACATAATGCACCAATAGCAAGCTTAACTAATTAACTCACCAACCAAAACAACATTGTGCCAATTGTCCGTCTGTCTATCTATCTATCATCTATTGTTTCATCTCCATGCATACAGAGAAACGTAACTTCAGCAGCAGTACCAATACTTCTGAACAATAGTGTGAACACAAACACATACGTTGTAAGATGTGCCTTTAAAATAGAGCACAATGCAATCCCACCTGCAATCCACCTACATGAATTCTAACACTCTTCTAGCAAAGAGGTGTTTTTTTTTTCAAACAGCCATAATGTTGTATCTTTTTTCTGCTTGTGTTTAATTTTCAATTCTCTACTCCCACATCAACTTTTCCAATTTAAACTGATAGCAAGCAGCACATTAAGAGTTGGTTTTTGCTGCTGTGTAGCACAGGCAGGTCTGGAAAAATTCTGGTGGTGGGGGAGGAAAGTTGGTTACAAGTCACAAAATCTCTATCATAATGCACAAATGTCAAAATGTTTTGTATGTCCTTACTCAAAAATTATTCCAAACAAGGTAGCTTCCTTAGAATTAAAAAAAAGGCCTTTTACAGATTCATGTACTGTATCTATCTCTTTTGCTGCATATCATTCTTTTTCAAGCTTCCATTTTTCTATATGGAAGTTGTTTGGGCGACTTTGAGCCAATCACTTTTTTTCAGCCTCAATATACAGTGTTGTTGTGGTGGGAAAAAAAGTAAAGGAGGAAGTGGCCTTGCAAAATGTGGCATTCTGTTTGACCACCATGGTTGTATTACGGGAACGAGATCTGTAAAAATCCCAACAACATTGAAAAACTATTATTTTATGTATCTTTCTCCTGCCATCTAAGGATCATCCAGATGTTTGTGTGTAGGACTTTGTGTGCTGATCTTATTTTTCAAATGGACAATTTGGGAAATAGCAGGATAGGTGTCTTTTGTTTCTATCTTGTCAGCTTCGGTCAGTTAACTAAGGTAATGGAAGTTAGCTAAAAATAATCATGCGAAGTGAAGGAATGTAGGACAGAGCAGTATCTCTGCTACCTCCTCCCTGTTATATGTGACATTAAAAGTAAATTCCTGCCCCCATCCTCCTTTTATAGCCAAATAGATGGTGCTTATATCAAGTCAATATTTAAAGGTTATAGAGATTTAAGAGACGCCTGCCACAGAGAAAGCAGATAACTTAGGTTGTACTGATGGAGGCATTACACAACTAAGTTTGAGTGCACCAGTACTTTTGGGCATAATGCCACAAAGCTGGGCCAATCTGACATTTTAACCGCTTATCAAGGGAAGTGGAGGAACACCTCAATTTTCACTGTTTGTTCATCAAGCAGCAGTTTTTTTTACCTATTAAAGCTAACAAGGGAGAGGTTGTTTGCAAACCTGATTTTGATTCACTTGAACAGGCTACTGAATATGCAACTGTGGTTTGAAAATGCTGATGCTGCAGCAGTGGCTGAAAATATGGGAGCTGTCAACTTGATCTGCCTCAGTAGTTCTATTTGCAGGAGATGATTACCCACAGTTAAAATAATGATGGTTTACTCAACCTAAATTTGAAGATTGTTCAACATCTTGAGCTATAAATCAAGTGAATGAACTGAGTGGCACAGCATGCATTCTAATGTTGTCTAGATTGTGATTAAGAATTGAGGCTGCAAGATCCAGGCTACAAAAATCTAGAAGACCACTAATTGGAACCAGGAAGATACAGGAATATTTAACTTTTTGCTGTCATCCAGTGTTGTTTAGATTGTTTCAGCCCAAATCAGGTGATCTTGTTCAGTGTGTCAGGCAAACAGCCAGAAATGACACAATTGGTTTAGTCAAAGGGGATTCAGTTCATCAAGAGTCATCAATATGGAGCTTTGGCCTCCATTATTTATATAACTAAATGGTTTCAAAAAGGGATTAATGAGAGCCTTTCTGTGATAGTTATGATACCTATAACTGATGGGAATTGTAGTTCAGTGTATTTGAAGAGCAATGAATTGAAGCCAAAAATATCCACCTGCTGGACCTCTTCTAAACACTGCATCCCCTCCACAAAACTCTATTCCACATATTAACAAAGTTACTTGGATGTTAACAAAGTTTTCTGCCTGGTTTGTGAAGCCAAATTTAGCTGCTCAGCTATTATATCATGCTAAGGCATGAGTTGTTTTAGCAAACCGTAATCGCTTCATTCATATACAACTTTAAGGCAAAATTATGGCTTATAATCAATAACTGCTTGTGTTCACAAATAATGCATTCTAAGACAGAATCAAATAAACCATGTTAGAGTTTAGAGAATACATAAACTCGGAGGCTAAAAATTCCAGTCTTGCTGAGGGTCCAAATTTATAGCCAAGGATCATACATTGCCTTAGCCATAATGTAGTTTGCACTGCACGTGATATATGAAGAAGACTTCTATGGATTATTCAGCCAAACATTCTTAAGACAAATGGCAGTTTCGTGCAATGTCTGAATTCAAATAATGTATGACTTTAGCACAGAGGATACTTTTGTATCTATGTCCCGGCATAAATAGGTTGCCATATGCTACACTCGATTACTGGAGGATAGAGTGCCTATATACCTGATGCAACTTCTTGGCACACTTTTTCATCCTTCTCTAGTGTGCCTTTAAAAATTCCATTACCTGATGCCGAGAACTCTAGCTAATTGCAATTCATGTTACGCTGGTACTTTGCTTTTTTTCCTATGATTTTTTATAATTATAAAATGCCCAGTGGTGCCACATAAGTCTCTTTTTCTATTCCCCTTCCATTCTTTCCAGTGCATAAAACTTGTTCATAGTCCTGTCCTTAAAATAGACTCATTAAGATATTGTTTTCCTTAGGTGCTTTTTTAATTTAGTTACATTTTTCACCCAGTCATCATTGGGGCCAGATAAAAGAACTATTTGGAGTAAGTAGGGCTGATCAAGTTGATCCCTCAGATCAGGGGTGTCAGACTGGTGGCCCAAAGGCAGGAGGTGTCACACGCCTGCCTCAACTCCACAAAGGGGGAAAAACCGTCACAATACATCACATGACGGCAATGTGACACCATGAGTTTGACACCAGTGTAGAGCTGGTCATTGTTGACTACTGTATCTCCTGAGACAGGCTTCTTAACATCAAGAAAGACAAGTCATAGTCAGAAATATAGGAGCTAGAAGAGCCTAAGAAATGCAGTTGATGGATAGAGATGACCAATTTTATTTCCTCTATCAAAGAAGCTAAAGGATCAAACAAACTCTTTACATGTGTAGCAGGAGAATATACGGGGCTGGATCTGAAAATGAGCCACGAGGCTGAATTTGTTCTCTGTAGGATACTCTTAGAAATCTGGAGGAAAAAGTTATTTGTTGTACTATATATGTAATTAGCCTTCATTTTTCATTCAACTGGCAACAGTAAGATAAAGACTCCTAATTGAGTTTGACTCCTGGTGACACATTCATGTGTTTTTCTTGGCAACAGAACAGAAGTGGTTTGGTATTGACTTCCTCAGAGAGGTTCAAGGCTGGCTAGGTGTTGCAGCCTGTTGTGTATATATACATAAATTAACTTTATATCATCACAGAACACGATCTGTCTCCATTTACTTATTTCTGTGGAAAGTGAGTTGCATAGGTACACACTGAACCCTCTTGAAATTAAGCAGAGTGTAGGAAGTACAACTCTTTACTTGTCCCAGATTTGCCTTTCAGAGATTGCCTTTGTAGCCCATAGTGAGTGTTATCTCAGATCCCCTTCAGCCAATGTATAGTTTGAATCAAATGAAGGATGCAGCCCTTAAAATGTAGGCAAAGTGCCTCGTTCCTTTCTCAAAATGATGGGAACCTAAAGGTCAAAAGTGCTCCATGCTGGGAGGGTAAAATACTAGCTCACAAAGAGTCCCCCACCCTTCAGTTCCACACCCTTTTCCTTCAAGAAAGCATGGGGAAGTCCTACTTTAGGGCACTGCAATTTTCTTGAAAGCAGTACTTCATTGCTGAGAAGTGAGTAGAGATGGTGGAGAAGGGCTGGCCTGAAGTCCCACAGGCTGGGTGGTATAGTCTAGTTCTCCAGGTTTGGCCTGTGGACGGTGACCTGTAGGATCTCTATTCTTGCTATTAAGGAATTAAACAGTTCCAGTTACTACTGAATACACAAAACACTAAGTTCAGTGAGAATTACTTAAAGTAGGTATTTTTAGGATTAAATTGTGAGCCAGGGAAAATGCAAGTAACTAAATATAAGAGAATATCCTGTAAATATCCAGGTACAGAACACAGATATGGCCACCAGATAGAGGTGATAGCATTTTCAACCTAACAGCATCTGAAGGACTATAGCTCACCAAGCCTGCAGTTGTACGAAACATCACATATTGTATAACTGGTATTCTTACTGCTGACTCCCCAGGATAGTCTGCATCATTCGAATGTAAGCAATGCTACCTACATAGCTGCTGGTGGTGGTGGGAAACTCAATATTTTAAAGCTGTCATTTGATTTTGAAAAATTAATTGTTCTAGAGGCACAGTGGGTTGTACACTATCAAGCAGGAAAAGAGAAAAATAAGACAAACTTAGCGGGGTTCCTCAACATGCTGCCATCCTGATGTGTCAGATTTCAACTCCTGTAACATCAGCCATTCGGGCCTTGCTTGTGAGCTGATAGTGATAGGAAAGTTGAACAGATTCAAGAAATTCCATCTTAGAACTTCAAGTATCATTCCAACTTCACTGAAATGTCTTTGTTGACTCCTTTGCTCCTATTCTTTTTTTCTTTCGAAAGCTTGATGAATTTTTTTTTCTCTCCTGATTTGCCACTCAATCTCTATTTTCAACCCATTCAGCATGATTAATCAAGATCAGTGCTAAAATAGTTCCTAATTACTTCCGCCATCTTTTGGAGCAAAAAAATTAAAGCTATTACCTCTGAACTGGAGTACAACTTCTTTTCATCTTGCTACATTTATATGGAAAGCTAATAAAAGATCTTGAATTCTCTGCAGAACCTCCTCCACTTCTGCATCCCCACTAAGCCTAAAGCTAAGGACAGATTTCACTATACCAAGTGAGAACAATAGACCAGTGGAAAGACTCACCCTCCGAGTTTGTTGGAGCTCCATCACTGGAAACTTTTAAGAAGAGACTAGACAACCATTTGCCTGAAATGTATAATGTCTCCTCTTGAGCAAGCAGTTGGACTAGAAGACCTCCAAGGTCCCTTCCAACTCTGTTATTCTGTTATGCAGGTCCATTTGATTTGCAAGTGTTAAAGGTTTCTTCCGATGAACTCTGGAATGTCTTGGAGGTAAATTAATACCATATTTTATTATTATCAGAGTGCTTGGATTCAATCTCAAATAATAGCAATAAATTTATGCCTTGCTCTGAGCTTCCTTAGCAAGTCTTTCACTTTTGGCCTGCAACAGGGTTACTAGTCCTCCAAGTACTGTAAGGAATTTAGAGCCTGGGCCATGCATTAAGGGACAGTATACAGTTGTGTGTAAATGAAATGCTGTAAAAATTACTATGTTCCCAAGTCAAGATCAGTTCCTGGTTAATTCATCTGTGCTGGTTCCTTGTTAATGTTATAAAAAGGTTTGCCATTATTTTCTGGCATATTTTTTGACCCAATCTAACCAACAGCTCTCTAATATCCAGCTGTCTTCCCTCCAAATCCTGACCATGGCTAAATTAACTTAGTTTTTTACAATCAGCCAAACCTGACTAGGTGCTATTACTGGATGAAGCCTAAGCCTTACCCTTCATAACTCTTGTCTCTCTGTCTACAAAGGATTTGGGATTAACACAACCTGAGTTCAGTGCTGCAATATATATGGATGGCCCGCTTTGTTGATAGAGTCTGCCATACATATTGTAGTATTCAGCTCACATTGTGTGAACTATTATGATTCCAAATTCTTTTCTTGTTTGTGGCTTTACAAAATCTGTGTGATATAAATAAGCAAATATTGCCAGGGTATGGAAGTGGGTGTGTGTGGGGAAAACCCTTGCTTTACTGATCTGATCATAACATACACACATCAATAGAATGTAACCCTATGTTCTATTCCAGGGGTCCAGCCTTAAGACCTGTGGCCTTCAGCTCCTAGAATGACTGACTGGGGAATCCTAGGAGTTGAAACCTACAAGTCTTAAAGTTGCCAAAGTTGGACACCCCTGCTATTCCTTCAGCCCAGGGGGGGTGCAAAAAAAAAAGAGGCCCACAATTTCCTCTTGCTTTCCTTTACTGACATATTTCAAGTCCCTGTCTAGCCACCTCAGGGACAGAGTTAAAGAACATTGCTCAGCTGCCTGTGCCTTGGCAAGAGGCCAGGACCAGCCTTGGTCTGTCAGATTCTTGCAGAAAGAGGCGGGCTCTCTCTCTCTCTCTCCTGCCCCTGTTCACTTACTCTTCTACCTTTTAAGCAACTGTTTTTCAGAGACAGCCTCTTGGGTGACAAAAGTCAGGGGCCACCCCAGAAAAACTTCGAACTCCGAGTGCTGTCTGATGCTTTTCTCACTCCTCATTGGCCAAGAAGAGAAAACAACAAAAAAATAAATGTGCTTCTAAAGTTTACAGTAAATTCTCCCCAGCCTCTCCCTCTCCTCTTTCATTCTTTCAACAGAGAAGAAGTCAAAGGAAGTCTGATGCTAGGACGCCTGCAGGTTGTTGGAGCAACTTTTCTATCTGCTACCTTTATTTTTATAAGAATAAGGAAATATTCCAAGTGGGAGTAAGTCTGTGCCATACCATAGTGATACAGATTTCTTTTTTACTGAGAAAAGAAGAGGTCTGAAAACGCTCACAAGCAAAGCAGGCTGAAGGGATCACTTTTGAAGTTTATCTTTTTGGATTAAGCTGAACACTCGCCCTTCTCTTCTTCGCCATGATCCAGTGCTACGGGATCTGTCTCGGATCAGTCCTTGCAATCACAGTGTTGGTTCTATTCAGAGAGGTAAGAAAATATGTCACTTTCAGAATTATCAGTTTCAAATGCAAACATTCCACTGAGCTTATTTTTCAGTATTTCACTTGGTGGGACATAGTCACAAGTAGTGCTTCTTTAATGAAACAATATGAAATTTGCAGGTGGTTACTGTTATACGATTGGGCATGGCTTGCCTGATAATCCCCTGATGTTTTTGCAAATTTGCTGTGGTTTTTCTTGTCAATTGCAATCAGAGTCAGTATGATTCAGTTTTTCCATAACAGTTCATGTATTTGAGCTGGTCAGCTTCTAAAATGTTATTTATCTGCTCATTTCCCTTTTGCTTGTTTCAACAGTACCCATGCAAATCTTTTATATAACTGCTAAAGATAAGTAATTAGGATGCAAATATTTTATATTTCAGATTCACTACTATGCAGCGATTCCCTTCCAGAGTCCCTTATAATCCAGCCATTTCTTCAGATTTTCCAAAATGCAATGCAGATAAATTCACGATCTTCTTTTTAATCCAGTAACTGTCTTTTCCGCCCAGAACTACGCTTTTACTTAAAGGCTTGATCCACCTCCGTGGCTATTGACTTATTCAGATTTAGCATTCTGATTTAATTTTTAAATGTTTAAAAAAGTTTTCTTTTTCACCCTTAGAAAGGATAATTCAGTTGATCGGAAAGCCTGGATCGCAGTCAGATCTATGTCTAACAAAAAAAAAAAAAGCTTTTGGGGTGGATGGTACAAAGTCTTCCTCATGTTTAGAAAAGTGTTTAAGGTGCTATTGTAAAAGTCCCTTCTTTCTTGAAACCCAGTATTAATTCCTGTGTTTTCAGTTGGTTGAAAGGAAGACAATCTGTTGAGCATGATTTGATGCAGTTCTCTGAATTTCTGTCCTGAAAAGTGAACAAAAGTATGGCAAACCATGGCTGCCATCATGGTAGCCCAGTTTGATCTGTGGCATCACCCTCATAGCAAGAACCAAGATGTCCTGCACAGCAATACTTCATTGTTGGCATTGCTATATTGGCAACTGCTACTATCACCAAGTACCAATAGTCTTGTTTTATTTTGCGCTTTGCTGTTCTCTTGTGATATTATGCCAGTCAACTCTTGCTTTGTTCCTATGTGTTGTGATACACAGAGCACAGATCAAGTTATGCAGTAAAGTGGCTTAATAGCACACCTCATGGGATGAAGGCCTCTACCTTGAAGAGCTCAACTCAATTTGAAACCATTAGCGCTGAGCTGATTTTTGAGACTGATGCTCATATTGCTACATTTTTGCAATACATGGCAAAAAACAGATGATTATTTACCCTATTTGAATAAGTCATTTAAGACTTCAAGGAAAAGCCTGAAAAATAGGGGTTTTTATGCATTTTGAGAAAAGATAACAAAAATCCCCTTTTTTTGGCAGGTTGTCATCTTTGATTGGAACTGCTGTTGCTAAGTCACATTTCCTACTCAGAAAAGAATTCATTTTGTATTCAGTGCTATTGTGTAGACGTGATGCTTAAAACTGGGACTGAGCTGTAGGCAAAATCTAATCCTGCATATATTTATTCATCTAGCTTCAAAGAACTAATATTTCCTTTTTTATTTTAGTAGGAGCTAAATACCAGCTCCTGGGATCCAGAAGCAGAAAGAAATTATTGATACTATTAGGATATTTATCTTTTTATGTCCCAATTACTAGAAAATTCTTTTTAAAACAAACTTTTATCCCAAGACCATAACTCTTTCAAATCAGCAGGATACTTATCTATATCTATAAAAGAGAGGTGGTGTGTGGATGTTTGTTTGTATATGCTTTATACAAACTCAATTCTGCATCAATTGACCTCAAAGTTGCCAGATAGGTAGAAAAGCGTAGTAAGAAATGCACTGTCGGGGTCTGGAAAAGGTAGGGTTTGTTTTTGACCCCTTTTTTTGGGCAAAAACATGAAAAAAACACCAATTCTGCACTGCGCATTTGCAGATTTCTTTATGAGTCGCCATTTTTAAAGTGAGGCACCATTTTTTCAAATGGCTTTGATGGCTTCAAACGGCTTTGATGGCTTTGGTTGCCAGTGGTAAATTACCACATCCCCACCAATTTTCAGCACATCCCCACCAATTTACAGCGGCGATGGGCCCAAGAAACTCGGAGGAGCCCACCCCACCAAGTAAGGTCGCTACTCTCCTGACAGCAGCGCCACCATTGCCTTCCTCACGCTGAGACCTTTGGCGCCACCATTGCCTTCCCCGGCCTACCCAAGCACCTTCTCCAAGCGGTGCGCAGCACCTCTTCCCACATTAGCAGGGCCCTGGCCTGATTGCTGCTGCCATTCCTGCCGGACTTGCACAGTGCCCTCCATCTTGTGGTTCCACAGCACTCTCACCTTCGGTACAGCACCAACTTTTCCAACCGCGGAGGGGTCCTGGCCTGACCGCCGCCACCATTAACGAAGGGGCGCAGGACTTCACTAGTGCCCTCTGCCTGCAGTACCAAATGATCCCTAGCGCCTTCCGTTTTTAGTGAAGCACTGCCCGTCTCTCCAGCGTTCCTGGCATTATGGAAGATGCAGCCGACTTTCAGAAGTGCCAAGCCGCCTTTGCTATAGCAGACCCAGCCTTCCACAGCAGCCTCTGCCTTCCCGAAGCACCACCCATCTTCCGCAGCCTGGGTGGCGGAGGCCCTGTGTTTCCCCAGGGAAAGAGCCCCTGTGGCCTCACCAGGAAGCATGGGCAGAGCGGTGAGGCTCTTTGAACTGGGCACGGAAGGGGCTCCAGGCTGCCCTTCCTGGCCAAGAAAGTGGGGCTTCTCCCGAGAAGCCTCCTCCTTCCCCCCATGCTTCTAGGGGAGGCCATGGGGCCTCTTTCCCCTGGGAAAGGCAGAGCCTCCTCCACCCTGCCTGGCAGCCACAAACTGCTCAGGTGCCAAAGCTACTCCCGTGCTTTGAGAAACTGCTTATCAGCTGTTGCCGGTGGGTCCAGGCCTCTGCGCAAATTTTATTTATTTTATTATTTTATTTATTAGATTTATATCCCACCTCTCTTCACCCATTCAGGGAACTCGAGGCAACAAATCACCTGCGGAGTGCCCCGGAGCCACTGGCAACAGCTGATTAGCTGCCAAAGCAGGGGAGTAGCAATGGCACCACTACTGCTGGTGACTCCGGGGTGCTCTGCTAAGCAGCAGGTGGTCTGCACACAGCCCAGAGCCAGCAGCAGCCCCTGATTTCCATAGGAGCAGCAGGAGGGAAGAGGAGGGGGAGGGAAAGGGGCAGAAGAAGGAAACAATATAAACAAAGGGCAGAAGGGGAAAGAACAAGAGGAGGAGGAGGAGGATTACTCACCCCCACCACCACAATTATACTTCTTCTTTTAAAATAATAATAATAAAAAAACCCGAGTAAGGCCGGGTAAGCAGCTAGTACCCTTATATTACTTAAAAATACCAAAACCTAGATTCTATTAATCTAATCCTGTTACAAATGGTTCTATAAACATTTATTGCCATATTCCCTTTCTAACCTAATTCTAATTTAATTTATCATCATATCATGTATATTTTGAATTACCAACTCTCTTCAACCATCATCTCTTCCTTTTTAAAACCCTCAGTGTCCATGTTCGAAATCTTCTCATTTTCTTCTCATCGTCCTCTCTGTTGCAATCTCATTGTTTTCTTGGCTGGCTAAAAAAATACTTCCGCCCTTCTTGTTCCCACATTGTTTGCTGTCCTGCAGACTCTGTTTGGTATGATATGTCTGTCTGAACCTCCTTTTCTGAAATCATTTCTGCCTTGTCGATCCAATCTCTCCACCCTACCTGGATCTTATTTTTAGTCTTCTCTTTCATCTCCAAATATTCTGATAGTAACACGTCCTTTCTCCCATTTGGATAAAATTTTGTGCTGTGCTATGCCTCCAGTGTGCTGCGCCAAGCCATCTATCTGCTCCGTCTTATCCACTCTCAAATCCACCACATCCTGGTCGCTCTGCTTCTCATTAATAATGCTTATTGACTTTAAAACATTAGTTGCCATAACTTCCATTGTTTCAAGCAGTTCAAACACTCTTAGCTAGGCAGTAGAAATACTTGAAAGATTATAAAGCATCCTGTCCAGCTTTAATTCCAATTCTGCCATTATATCTCAGCCTTGCGATCTTTCCCGTCAGTTTATCAACCGCTCCCCTCCTTCCAAACGTATTTTTGCAAACTGTTATTAAATTTGCTTCAGCAAGTCAATCCACCGCTTCAGTCAAGGTTCCGGAGCACTTTAAGGTTGTTTATTTTTTATTCATATCAGTAAAAATCTTCTTACTCTTCACCAGATTTTGTCAGTTCTTCACTCCCTCCTGCATACTCTTATTTCTGGCTGCTGCCAGGCTTCGAGGAGCCATGTTCAAACCGCCACTTTACTTTTGGCAAGGGATTTCTGGTCTGGAAGGAGAGATGTAGCTCTCCTCAACCTACCAGTATGTTCCCTTCTACTTCGACCCCCCCTCCAAGGGGGTGAAGGCTTTGTTTGGAGCCCTCAAAGCCCATTATGGGTGCAGTCCCTGCATCCAGTATCGCGAGAAAGTCAGTCGGAAGTCCCTTGGAAGTTATTTACTGGATTTGAGCCAGAGATATTTTTCAATCATACGTGAATATGCCAGAGGTTGGATCTGTGCGTTCAAAGAATGTGCTCTATCCTTGAAATATTGTTAACACTATTTGAATGACCATGTGATAAACACATAGCATGAAGCTACCTTTTCATCTGTGATTATATTTTGTGTTCTTGTTGTAGGCCATTGATTATACCTTGCCTTTCTCTTCCTCTGTTTCTTTACATGCACATGCATGCTTATTCTCTCCACCCCATGTCCTCAGTTTCTTTAAACAAAACTCTTATTAATCAAAAACGTATACCACAGATATTTGTATAGATTAGGGCATTTATAGTAAATAGAAATGCACTGACCAGAATAAAACCAAATACAACCCAAGAAAATAAATTTAGAATTCAATGGGTGTTGAGTTACACCTATGAACAGAGCAGATGATATGCTTTAGTAGTCAAAAATCCTTCTCTGGACTTGTTATATTTATCTATCTTTGGATATTGATTATGCTTTAAATAGAATCAGTTTGTGGTTCACCAAATATAGCGGTTTGACTTCATCTTAAAAGATGTAAATATTCTAAAATCTGGATGCTTTAAAGAAAAAATAAATATTCAATGAATTGGCCAATTGTTTATTGAATCCAAATCCAAATTGTATCATGCATATATCCACAAATAAGATGGATTTGCATCCATGTTCATTGCTAGTGTGTTGTTTTGCTGAAGCATGTCACAACTCCT
>JANHGC010001155.1:40935-60010 GCA_027560395.1 Boaedon fuliginosus
GCCGCCTAGAGTTCCCCCTAACAGGGGAAATGAGGCGGGGTATAAATTCAATAAAATAAATAAATAAATAAATAAAATCTACAAAAACCATCCTCACATAGCCCTCCCCTCGCTGTTCCAACTGAGTCAGAGCAGTGTGAAGAGTGATGGCTACAGCATCCTCTGTATATCTATTTATTCTATATGCAAACTGGTGTTTGTCAAATATATGTGGAAGACCAGAAATGATGTGCCGGCAGACCAATTTCTCTTTTTTTTTCATAAAGTTTTTTATTTTTAATAAACATCAATATTATTGCATGCACAGTGTGGTGTCTGAGTGTTATTCATTTTGATACAAAAATACTGCATTTTTCAGACACTTTGAAATATAAGTCGCACCTAGCTTTTGGGGAGGAAAACAAGGGGAAAAAATCTGCCTCTGGCTGTGCCTCCCAGCAATTTGCCTCCTTGCAGCAAACAGTAAACAGCCTGTTTCACCTTCAGCATAGCCTGATTAGCACAAGCAATTGTTGATAGGATCGGCCTTCCAACAATCAGCTGTTTCAGGCTATAGGTATTGCCATCGCCTATTGCTGCCTCTGCGCACCCCATTTTCGGCCTCCACATCCCGTTTTAGGCTGTTTGCTGCAAGAAGGCAAATTCCTGGGAGGCAGAGACCAAAGGGTGGGGGCTGGCGAGAGGGTAGGGCTTCAACAACTTTCATTGTATAAGATGCATAGACATTTCCATCCACTTTTGGGGCTGAAAAAAGTGCCTCTTATACTCTGAAAAATATGGTAATATTGATACAGATGAAAATTACATTAATCAAACTCACATGGTTCTAATGTTATTATACATATTTGTGTCAGCACATAGTCCTTCATTCTTCAGTTATTCAATATTTGCTACATCCTTCTAATAGTAATAACATTATTCTTGAGCATACCTGATAATACCCTTTTTCAAAATCTGATCTTAACTTCTACCGTTCATTTTAAATGTGTTATGAAAAAATATTTATTTATTTATTTATTTATTAGATTTATATCCCGCCTCTCTTCACCCCTTCCGGGGGAACTCGAGGCATCAATATGTATAACAATATTCCCCCTATTCCTAATTTCTTAATCTATTCTAATTCTTAGTACAGCCAATCTTGTTTTTAAAAAAGATCCTTTCTATCCAACATCTCTCTTTTTCTTGGAAGTTTCACTTCTTCTCTTTTTAACTCGCCTCCCATATTCCTCCCTTGGATCCTTATCTACATCTTTTGTATTCAACCCAAACATTATTTTCATCTCCACTATTTTTTGCTGCAAGTCCATGCGCGAGTCTGCCAAATCCTGTCTTTTTTTCAAAAATATATTTCAATTTATTCAGTTCCATTTTTCTACCTCCTAATATATATTCTCTCAACTTTATTTCACCCAACTTTATTATCTTCTCCTTCTTTCCTCCTTGTTCTATTTGTTGTGTAGTCTATTCTATCTTGTCCTCTAAGCTTCCAGTTATCTCCCTTGTTTCCTTGATTTTATTATCTTGATTCATTATACCTTGTTGCACATTTTCAATTTTTCTAGTTATGTCATGTAATAAATGTTTTATCTCCCTGAAATTACCCATCATAGTATCATAAAAACCTTGAAGCATCAACATAGTTCCTTTTTGAAGTGCCTTCAATTCTTCCTGATGAGCCATCTTCCCTTATTTTAAAGACTCCAAATATTACTCAATGTTCTATCTATAATCTGTCAGTGGCTCAAGAGTCTATTCTTTTTGACTTCCCAAAGCCAGCAAGTTACTTAATCTTAACATTGTTCATCAGGAGATAAAATAGTTATAGTTCTTTATATCACACAGTTGGTCAGTTTGTTCCATTTATACAGTCCAGGGTATTTTCCAAATAGCTCCTTAAATCCACTCTTTAAATTACTAGTTAGTTCCAATATTCAAAAGTCATTCCATTAGACATCCTCTAGGTTTTCAAGGTTGATCCTCCAGTAACCATAAGGTAGATAAGTATAGAACAGTAGATAATAATTTCTCTCCACCTCTCTTTAATTGCCGCTTAAAAGAATTCCAGAGAGCCTCTATTCTCGCAGTTATTTTCTTTTAGGTTCAAATCCTAGGCAAGAATTAAAAATCACCTCACCCAGCTCCAGTCACTGTTCACTCACACTGCTCCAGCACAATCTTAGCTGCCCCAGCTTCACAGTAGCCATAATGGCTGCCTGGTCTTCATCTTTGGCAAAGAGGGAAGAAACTCTGAGTCCAGCAGGAGAGCCTCTACTCTCTGTGACCTGCAGGATGCCCTTCCTTTGTATGTCACCCCTACATGGTGACTTTACCCCCTTTGGGGGCCTCCAATGAAGAGGATTTGGCGTGGGGATGCAGAACCCTGCTCCCCTGCATCGATCTTGCCTTGATATCAAACCAGTTCACAAGCTCATCTAATTCTTATGTGCTTTGGGTCAAACTCTGGTCTGAATGAGATCTTATGGATGAAGCTCAGAGACCAGAGAGCAGACTAAGCTCACTCCATTGGAAGTATTTACTCTTAACTTTTATATTTCAGGGTGAGCAAAAAAGCCTGGAAAACAATAATCTATATTTAACTGGGAATTAAATGGTGGGAATTTGTCATCCAACAGCACTAGTCCAGCTATAGCCATTGCAAATGGGATAATTGTATCTTAGCAATACTGTTTATTTTGACACATTGGAATGTACTGAATTCTAGCTGTTTTCCCTTTGCACATCCATTAAGAATTCTAGTTAAATGGGCATTAAAGGAATCAGGAGTGTCCACAATGTGGGTGGGTCAAAACTACAAGATTGCAAGAATGGTGTTGCAAGTGAAGATCACTCCTCCCCATTTTTTGTACATGCATCCTTTAAGGAGTGCTGAAAACAGAAAAATAGTGGCATAAATAGATGATGACATGGTTGGCTCAAATACAACGCTGAGCATATTACATGAATAAAAAACAACTTGCACACTGGGTCTTCCCCTTTTCAGTGGAGCAGCAGGCTCTCAGCAGTTACGTGTGGCCCCATGAAAGGATTCATGGAAGGTTCATAGTTAGCCCATAACCTTGAGTTGGTGAAGTTTACTGGATGTAGGCTGTTTGGGGGTGGGGGGAAGTCTCTGTATGAAGTTCAAAGTTGGAGGATCTTGAAAAGAGAGGAGGGAAAGCTGTATAATTATTCCATCTAATTGTTTTACTTAATTGCCTCTATTAATCTTAGGAAAGCTGAAAAGTTTACTTTGCTTGATATTTTTGTTTGCCATTCCAATGGCCCTTGTTTGTCTAATACAGAAACAATCATAAGTCACACGTGCCATATTGTTACAGAATGCAATCTGGAAATTCCCCTGTAACTTTTGAGTTGTGGCTGAGCTGGGAGATGAGATCGCCACCCTTTTCTCTTCACTCCACACTAGCCCCATCCTCAGAGTACAAGAGGCAAATTCAACAACGTGGTGGCTGAGATAACATAGCCATAGCTTATGGAATTAACTCAGTTTCCTTGGACTGAATCATAAACCAACCACACAGATTAGACTTGAATAACATCCTGGGCTACACGAGGATGGTGTCTTCTGGGTCAGTGTGCTGTATAAATAGAGCTTGTTAAAGATAGCTTCTTTAAAAAGTAATTTTAATTTTTTTCCCCTTGATTGAAAGCAAATTAATTTTCCAGGAGACCATTTCAGAGGGTCCCTGCACATTTTCCCTTCCCCTGTACAGGAAAAGTAACTGAAGGCAGAATGTGGGGAATACTTTGAGCAAGCCAACCAGCAGAGAAAAGAGCTAAAACCCCACCCTTCTAAGCAGGTTTTCTGCTCTGAACTGAACCTGCTGCTGTTACATTTAAAAAAATAATAATAATCCAAAGCCATTGGTGAAGGGAGGGAAAAAAACTGCAAATGACTGATGAACATGACATAGCATGTGCAAATAAGCTGAAGTCCATGACTAACAGCATTTTTTGTTTTCCTTTCAAGGTCCCCACTGTTTATTTTAAAGCCAAGTTGTGCCTTAAATTAAGTGCATTAAAACACACACACAGAGAGAGCAATGCACACACATAACCTCCATTCCTCTAAGATAAGGTTCATTGACCAACAAAGCTCTAGTAATTGCTTACATTGGGAAGGAAGAACGGAAAGAGTAGGAAGAACCTGTGACTCCAGCCTCTAGAGGAGGATTACTTTCTCACATGGCTCATGTAAATAATTGTGTACCATCATCTACATACTTGCTCTTGATGAACAATGGAGCCATCCTGTCTTGACTGACCCCATTTATCATCTTCAACTAATAATAAGCTAGATTGATAAGTTGCCAGAATAGATGCAGAAGAGACTGGAATCCTTCTTTGACTAGAGACATGTTTCTGCCTCCTTCATCTCCCTCAGATGGGACGTCAGAAAACATAAATAGCAGCAAAGCTAGAACCAGTTGGTCAAAGGGGTTAGAAGTTCATGATAGCAAGCTGGGAGAATGTTTGTAAGGGGAGAAATGGGAAAGAGACTCGAACTGTTGTTGTAAATGAGTTGATAAGTCATGCCCAACACTTCATGATCCCATATAGCACTCCAGGCTCCTCTGTCTCCTGGAGTTTGATGAAATTCTTGTTCATTGTGTCCCTGGCACCATCTCACCATCTTATCCTCTGCCATTCGCTCCTCCTTTTGCCTACAATCTCTACCAACACCAGGGTCTTTTCCGATTAGCCCTCTCTTCTCATTTGGTGGCCAAAGTATTTGAGCTTCAGCTTCAGTACCTGTCCTTCCAAAGAACAGTAATTCTCATGAATTCACAGCCAGTTCAGGATCAGAGATTTCTGTCTTGCTGAAGCAAAGGCAGGCATTTGCTCATATTTCTCATGTTGCCAGCATATGGGATTTTGGCCAAGTTGCTAACAACTCGCAGGATGGCAAGGGCATTAACTCAGCCAAGTGACAAATGGCTCTTCTCTGGAATGGTTTTCTGTACGGGCAGTCACTAAAGACAGCTTAGAAGCTTTGGCTTCTGTTCCAAAGGCTGACTTGAAAACTTGGGCCCCTGTCAAGAAGCAACCAATCTTCCATTTTTGGTTAATATAGTATGGAGATTTCTGTGGATAATTCTAGCTCCTATATTGATATTGTGAAGTAATTCCAACGATGTATGAAATCAAATTGATAGCTGTGTCTGTTTTTAATGGCAGATCAAAACCGTTCTGTTCTTCCAGGCTTTTCCTTGCAGCACAGTTTGCTTTATGGTACTTTAAATTTTTGGAGTCATGTATTTTTATGCAGGATTGATGTCATATTGGGTTTTTTTTTATTCTAATGTCATTATCTTTTAATGATTCTCTTTAAATAACATTACAAATGTCTACAACCATCTGTTAAAATAAATAGCAGTGTAATTCAGAACTGATGAAGGAGAAATCTTACTTAATGAACAGAAAAGTGTCATGTTAACTTTAATGTTGATACCTTCCTGCCAACTTGCAGACTTTGACATCTTCTCAAAATGGTCTGTTTGTTACCCCCAACGGCCTGCTTGTAAATGGTCAGTTTTCTCAATAAAGGGAAAGAAGAAGTGGAGTCTGTCAAAAATCTGGCTTGGTCCTTTTAAATTTATTCATAAATTATCTCAATTTAAGCAGTAAGCAGTGAACTGGCCAAGTTTTGTATATGATACCCAATTATTCAGATTGATGGTAAAAACAAGATAAAATTGTGAAGTGCTCTGGAAGTTTCTTTAAATTGGATGGATTTAGTTGACTAGTCAAATGGCAAATTCAATTCAAGTTTAAAGCAATGCACACTGGAGTAAAAATACCTATTTCACATATATGCTCCTGAGATCAGAGGTGTCTGTAACAAATCAAGAAACTCTTGGGCTCATCTCAATGTGCAGCAAATGTAAAAAACAAAAAGGGCAAATTCTGTGATGGAAATCATTAGGAAAGGCAATAAAAATTACAGATAACACTGCAATGCCTTCTCTCTCTCTCTCTCTCTCTCTCTCTTTCTGTATGAGAAAGAGATTGGGGAGAGAGGGAGAGAGGGGGGGGCAAGATATCTACATTTGGATATAATGAAGCTGGAAAACTACATAGGGGGCTCAAATACCTTCCTTATGAGAAAAGGGACAAACATGGAATACATTTGAAACTTAATGATGAATGAGAAATATGACCAAGATGTAGAAGATCACTCAAGGCATAGAGGAAGTACGCAGAAAACCTTTCTCTGCATCTCAAAGTGGGCCAAAGGTCCTTCAAAAAACCTGATTGGAATGAAATTTAGAACTCCCAGAAGAAAGTATTTCTTCGCATGGCATATAATTAATTTGTGGAAATAATTGTCACTACACATGGTGATTGCCACTTACAATACGTGAATGGTTTTAAAAGGGGGTTGGGTAAATTAATGAAAGACAGTTCGATCAATGGCTGATAGTCTTGAAATTTAGTATCACTTCAGTATCACCTAGTTGTGGGCAACTGGCCATCAAGTAACTTTTTCGGGGGGGGGGGATTAGGGGTCTCCATCTCTTATATTTAGGTATACCAGAAGCATCTAATTGACCACTCTGAAAAATAATTTTTTTGACTAGAATTGATTTTGGCCTGATCCACAAGTTTGTTTGTTTGATTTTTGGAACAGTCCTTCTCTATGATGTTATTCTTAGTGTTTGTCCCACTTGGTATGAAGCCCTTTGGTACTGCATTCACCTAGTTCAGGGCTGTCAAACTCCTACCCTGCGGACCAGATGTGTCACGTGCTGGCCATGCCCATACCTGGTTGATCAAAGGGGGAGAAAGTCCTGATATATCATGTGATGCTGCCGTGATGATGTGAGTTTGACACCCCTGACCTGCAGGGAATCATTGATGCAGGGAATCTATTGACATGATGCAACAAGAAATTTGTGTTGCCACAGTTTTTGTCACAGACCTTGATGTTTATTAGGCTGAGTGGGACTGGCCTAAGGCTATTTAGCTGGCTCCTGAGAGGACCCCAAATCTTCCTTCTCCTGTTCTAGTATTTCAGCTGCTAATACCAAGCTATCTGAAGGATTCTTACCTATTTAATTCTTACCTATTTAATTATACTGGAGTGTAGATATTTCTTAGGTAACTTAGTTAACTTTTTACTTAAATGTATTTCCTTACCAGGTTACATTCCAGACACTAGTCTTCAATCCAAGTAATGGCCATTTATTCATATGCCATTGTTTAAAACCAGAAGTTATAGCAGCTAGATGCAAACAGCAAACAACACAGATGGAAGAGTTTGACCACAAGCAGCACTCATCACGTCTGCAAAATCGCTACTGTCACAAACCACAGATTATATATTATGTTATAAATAACCAGTTTCCATTCTTTCTATTAAGTGGGCCTGCTATATTTATGTCACACCATGATTTAATCATTTTCCATGTCAACAGCACAAACAGTGAAATATCAAAAATAAGTATGGTCCCTCAAATCAATCTATTTGATGTTATGCTTCATTCTATTTTAAATTAGAGCCTTTGTTTATATATCATGTATCCACTGATTTTCAGACTTAAGTCAGTTTAAAAATATAATAGATTCTCATTCTGGAAATGCCAGTGGTGGGGTAGGTGGGTTTGTTGTAACTGTTTTTCTAGATGTCTTTTGCTTTAAGACACAAGTACATTTTTAAGGGACATGGTGGCTCAATGGATAAAATGCTGAGCTTGTCAATCAGAAAGGTCAGCAGTTTGGCAGTTCGAATCCCTAGTGCCGCGTAACGGAGTACCAACCGAGCAATTCAAAAACATGTAAAAACGCAAGTAGAAAAATAGGGTCCACCTTTGGTGGGAAGGTAACAGTGTTCTGTGCTCTGCACGTTCTTTCTTGGACAGAAAAGTCCATAAAGTGAGGGCTGTTGCAGCAAAAGCTTGTCTTCTCAGCCTCACAGTGCAGACTTTACTAGGGAAGGGAAATTTCAACAGGCCTTCTCTGGATGACCAGACTGGAATTTGATCAATTCAGGCAATCCTCATTTAACACCCACCCATTCATAGTTGCAATAGCACTTAATGAGAGACACTAATGACTGGCCCCCATAGTTGTAGCTGTCACAGTGTCCCTATGGTCATATCATTGCGATTCAGGTATTCAGCAACCGGCTTGCAGTTATTATGTTGCAGCATTCTGGAGTCATGTGATCAGCACTTGTGATCTTTACTGCCAGTTTCTTACAAACGAAGTCAAAGGGGAAGCCTGCAGGAGGTCAAAAATAGTGATCACATGACTGTGGGATGCATGTCTGTGTGAAATTCAACTAATGATGACAAATGGAACTGTTAGGTCTGTTGTCATAAGCAGTGTGGTCACCATGACACATTGCCTTACAACCACTTAGCATCAGAAATCTTGTCAGAAACTGTTGGTAAACAAGGAGTACCTATAAAATAATTGATGAATGTGCAAATGTTTTCTCTTGGTTTTAGAGACCGCTTATCTCTGTAATTCTATTTTATGGGCAGGAAGTGTGTTTTCAAGTCCCACATTTTTAGCTTCTCACAAACATCCAGTTGACCACAGAACAAAACAAGAAGCAAGTTTGTCCTCCCAGCTCTCATTTATGGTGTGCAACAAGTCAGAACAAAACAAGAAACAAGTTTGTCACCCCAGCTCTCATTGATGGTGTGCAACAAGTCCCTTGAAGAAAGGTTGGGATGAAATGACATTGCTGGTATATCAAAGAGCCATCAGAAGAAAACACAGAGGGAGCAGCAGTAGTTTAATTTCTTGAACTGCCTGACCAATGGTATTGGCAATGTGTCATCTCAAATCGCATTGGACAGCTGAGAGAGACGCATGTTTGAATGTCCAAATACTGAGGACCCTGACTCATTTAGCTTAGCCTCTCTACTTCTGCTGTCTCAGACTGTCGCATTGTAACATTCTGCTTCATGTCAGATGTTAAAAGTCAGCCAGTTTGCTAAACTGCCATAGGATTTAATGGGTTATAAAAAGCCTACAGTATGTGTCAAAAATTCAACAGCTGGCAATTAACATGTCCTGCTTACTTCATTGTTCAAAGGTTGCAGGGGTAAATCTTTTCACAATAGCAGAGTGGACAACTGAAGGTTGTGATTTTGGGTACTCAAAACTTCATTTAACAGGCAATTGACAGGAGGCTAAATGTGTGTTCTTTACTTACAGGTCAAAGGAAATTTTGAGCTAACCAAAGCTAAATGGCTTGAGTATAAAGATGAGTGTTTGAAGAGACTACAAGAATCTCGAATTAGCACAGGTAAGACAGAAATCCATTTTCCACCATCTACCACCACCAGCATGAACATAAGAGCTCTTCCACATCCCAATCATGTTTCACTGGTCTCCACACATTGAGCAATGCACTTCAAAAGTCCATCAGCTGTGCCGGGGCTCCAGAGCAGAAACAGAAAAAACAGATTTGTTGTTGTTTTCCTTTTTGCTGCATAGTGAATGATGCCCTCTTGCTGGAAACATCCACCTTGATATCTTCTGATGTCTTGGATTTCTTTCCCGTCTTGTATGAAAGTAATTGTAAAGCACTGTGGTCATTGTCTCAATTCTTCCTAGCTGCTTTCAGAGATGGCTTTGCTACTTTGGGTGAGGGTAGATTTTTCATTGTTTTTTCTCCTCACTGTCCAAAGTGAAAAAAGAACAAGAGGCTGTGGGACTTTTATATTGGCTAGAAATTTTTTGGAGGTGGGGGACTGGGGAGGGCCTGTAACAGCCAGTAGGAAGAGATGGGATTTTATTATAAAGTACACTCAGCTTCATGTGGGAAACAGATCCTGTTTTGGTTTGTAGAAAACATAACTTAAAATGAACATACTGAAAATAGCTTTTGATGAATGGAATCATAAAATAGTGGCCATATTACCCTGTTTCCCTGAAAATACGACCTCCCCTGAAAGTAAGACTTAGCTTGATTTTTACACGTCCACCCAACATACACATGCCCCTAACTCATAGGTTAGTCAGTGGATGACACCCCCTGAAAATAAGACCGGGTGCCTTTTTGGGTGGCAAAAAATATAAGACAGGGTCTTATTTTCGGGGAAACACGGTATCAACAATGTCAGTAATAATATCTGCTTCTATCAATGGATTATGTCCAAAAGATGTTACTCCAAAAAATATCATATGTAGAAGAAATTTAATATGACAAGGTAGAGATGGTATTGAAAATGGACAGGTCAAGAGAATGATTTAGGAAATAGAAGAAATTAGCTGAAGTTTTAAAATTTAAAGGGGAATTACAAATGACAAACTGGGAGTGTAACCTAGGTCATTTTTTCCTACTGGATTTACAAAAGACGCTAGTGTGGTGGGACAAAGAAGAAATTAAAACAAATAAAAACCTATGACAATATTTTAATGAGCTATAGTTTATGATTGTTAGAAGCAAAAGGTCTTTGATAATATCTCTACTGCAGAAACCTTTGTGACCAAGTCCTTTGAAATCCAAATCAAATATTTTCTTGAGAAAAACCAATGTCATTCTGAAAAATAGATATATTCTCTTGAAATGCTGTTTTTCTGCCTCAACCAACCCTAAACTGTCCATCTCAAAAGCTCTGTCTTGTTGTGGGAAAATCACTCCACTTCAATCCTCCATCAAATACCAGTTATTCATAAAAGAAACCTATTAATATCTCCATAAGCCATCTATAAAACAATATTGCTTTCCATTAAAGGCACAAATTCCTAATTTAAAAATCTTAATCACATGTAGAATAATTTCCACTCCAACAAATCTGCCATGGTTATCAGTCAAAACAAGTCCTAGTTTTAGTTGAGGATAAATATATAAAACGACTTTTCTTTTCTTCTGCAACTGCTGAGATTAATTTTCCATTCTAAATTTTATAAATCAAGTATTTTATATCTTTTTTTTTTTCTGATATGAAAGCAGAGAATGTCTTGAAAGAAAATAATGTCTTGGTTTTTTTTTTAAGATTTTTGTTCTATTTTGATGAACATTTCTCCATTTATATTTCTTGTAAAATATTTGTAATCCAGGCCAAAAATTTAGAATAGTCAATAAATGGAACATCTAATTCAGCATTATTCCTTTCAGATTCCTATTGCATCTGTTGTGATTTTGGGGTAACCTCTTTCGATACCTCCATTTGTATCTCCTTCAATTCTTTAAATCTCCCTAGATATTCTCTTGCATTCTGAACAGAGTTCAATCGAAATATCTGCTATTGAAAAGTAAAAATCATGCTTTCCAGTCTGGAAAGTTCTTTTTCTGTTTAGTCTTTCAGTCAAAAAAAGTATATTCATTTTTCTGTGTAATTTTTCATTTTTCATTTTCTGTGTAAAACCCTGTTAAAATTTCTTTTAAAACAATTATCTGTTATTAAATTGCCGCTGGGAAATTTGATCACTTGCCTTCTTTCTAACAAAATGTACCAAAATATCCCTTGGAACATTTCTAGTTCTGGCAAATCTGGAACATATTCTGTAAAATTTATCCTTTGGTGCCTCATTATTCTCCTACTCTCAATAGAAAAAGTTTGCTAGAGCTAATGCTTTCTGTAATATGTTCATCAGAAGGCTCAGCAATTGCTCTACATCTCAAAGAAACGTCCTTCACTCTTAATTCCAGTAGAACCAAGTTGTCTAATTCTCTTTCTAACTCTGTGTCGATAAGTCCTGTCTTGCTTTTGAAAATTTCCACTTTGTGTCAGGTGCAAAGAATCAGGATCAAATGTTAAATTCCAGCCAAAGTTACTCAAGCCTATGCACAAGAATCTAGGCAACTAACAATCAGCACTAAATTGGTGCTAGATAAGGTAACAAAATTCAAGGGAGACTAGATTTAGATCACTTGTGGGAACATAACAAATCCAGGCTGATTCCTCTCTTGAGTCTGCCCCCAGGGTCTGCCTCTTCTCCTGCTACACTTTGTTATTAATCTATTTTACTTCTCCAGACCTTTTTTTTTACAGAGTTTTAAATCTTCCTGACTTCTTATTTCACCACTTCCTTCAGCTTTTCATCCCAGCTCATTTTGGAAGCTTAGTACCAATTAACAGTCGTTTCAATTAAACTGTGAGTTTCATTGATAAAATAAAATATAATTATTTTAGATGGAGGTTAAATGAAATGTTATTATAAAAAGGAGCAATAGTGAAGAACTGTAAAAAGAAAGTAAAATGATTTTTTTGAAACTAATTTTAAATGAAGGTGGTGTTTTTGTTGAGTTTAGAGGCTGGGATCTAGGAAATAGCTACATAACACGGTGGTTTGGAATAAAAAGATTTATTAAAAGAAAGAGGGAAGGATGCCTCAGAAGAGGCTCACAGGTAGGGGTATCAGAAAAGAATGTGCTTGGGAGGAGCTTGCACTCCCTTATATACATTGGGGACCACATCTCCCCCTATGGGTACAATATACTTGTTACAAGTGCAGCACTGGCATTTGCTGCCACCCAATGGTAATGGGTGGCAGCACATTATGGGGGCAGAGCTGGAGGGAATTTTGTTCCTGACTTTTTAAAGAATGGCTTGGATGCAAGTAAAGCTTTTATTAGAGGCTACATATTTTATACAACATAATACTGAATTTAAGAAGACCTGCTGGATAATAGTCCTAATAAAATGGGGAAAATAAGCCAGCCTATTTACTTGGAAAATCCAGGTATCTAGAAAAAGTCTAATGCTGGGAAAGATAGAAGGAAAGAGAGGAAGAGGATGATGGCAGCAACTTAAGGTTGGTGGATTTAATTACAGTGGCTTTGAGTGCAACTTTGGAAGATCTGAAAGACCAAAGTTAGACAAATTGTCATGGAGAAAACTTATCTATCTAGTTGGTAGGAGTAAAAAAAGGGGGCTGTTGCTGCTTTCATGTTTTCAACCATTACTGATTTCTCTCTGTTTCCTTCCACTCATCTTTATATCTCACTGACATACAACACAAAGTTGTTGCCAAGATGATAATTAGCTGAAATATTATTTGTCTGCCTTATCTAAATTCTGGTTGTTACTCATTTTTAAACTTTCCGACTAAACTTTTGGCCTCTTGAGATCAATTTGAATTACTTCCTCTGGTTTACCATATTGTACTTGCTTTTAGTATGCAGCCAAAGAAATTCTGAAAATGAAAGCAAAAAGTGCATATGTAAAAAGGGATTTTTAAAAAAGTAACATTCAAGATGCATATAAAGACCCAAAAAATTGATAAAGAAAAGACAGAGTGAAGAAAAGCGGGGGGGGGGGGAGGCACCCTGTAAATTTATTTTATATTTAAACTCCCATTCCATTTACATTTATTTGTCATGGTTACAATCTGACAGTTTATATTTATTTTGATTGGTCTTGATATTGTTAGCTTAATCAGCTGAGTGTCCTAAACAAAATTACCATTTCTATCTACCTGGAATATCAGCCAACCACGTTGGTTTGCAATACGGTACAATGTTACTGTTAAAAATAGTAACAGAATAAGTTTGTGATAAACTAATAAAAAGTGAGGCAGCTTCATTTAAAATTGGCTTGGTCTCAACAATATCTGTTTGGTTTATGAAAAAAAAAATAAGTTGGCAACTAGGTGCACTTAATATACTACTTATGGTCAGCATTTAAACCTGTTTTCAGAAAGGTTGCTTGGTGACAAATAGTAATTTTATGTACACACTAAGGAACAAATATACAAAGTTATATATTGCTAACGTAATTGCTGTAGAGCTTAGTTTAGAGATATTGCATTCCTTGGTGATCAATTTCTTGTAACGTTTAGTTAGCTTTCAAAAATATTCTCTCTCTCCTTCTTCACAGGAATATATTGTAATGGAAGTTTTGATCAGTTTGCTTGCTGGCCCCATTCTCCACCAGGAAATGTCTCCGTTGCCTGCCCATCTTATTTACCGTGGCTTAAAAATGGTAATGCAAACTTGGAAACTTGCTAAATTGTAATACACTATATGTTTCCTTCCTTTTTGGAGTTTTATATTGGTTACACCATGACCTAAAATGAAATTCTTCTGTACTAATAGTATCTGGTTGCTTTTGGAGAAATAACTAAGTTACAGTCTGCTATCATCAGTAGAGACTATAGCAATTATAGAAGCAGTGGTATTAAGATCTGGAACTTGATTATCTTCCTACATTTGCAACAGTCCCAGGCCATAGCTTTGGCATGGGGCACTCCTGACTTTCCAGATACCCTGAACTGCAGTTCCCATCATCTTTTCCCACTAGGCCTGTTAGCAAAATTGGGTGGAGTTCAGCAGTCTTTGGAAGTACTGTACCGATATGTCAAGCCTTGGTCTCGACACATGCTGTAGTTCTGCGAGCCACTCCGTTGGCAGATGTGTGTCTCTTGGATTGGTCAGCGTCATGCTGGTTTGCAAACCCTGGGCTTGGTGATTGGTGGCACGGTGTAGGGCAGGTGTATTTACAGTGCTTGAAACTGCATAGCCCCAGTGCTGACTTAACAAGGATTTTCCTTAGCATTTACGGTGGTTGGATTGTATTTTGGAGAAGGATTAAAGAGACTTTCCCACAGCAGTTGGAGTGGGACACTTGTTACTTCTTGGCGACCAATTCACTAGATCGTGACACTATAACTGTTGCAATAGGAGTAAATGTATCATTTCTTAGCAGGTGCTAAGTATGGTATGGCATTCTACAGTTATATTTTCACATCTATGCCAATGCAAACTTCTCTTTATGCAAAACCAATAGTTCTGTGTGCTTAACATGGCAAATCTGAAGTGATTTTCTTAGGATCTTAGCTGATTCTTAATATAGCCAACTGGGAAGACAGTTCACGAAGAGGGAAGACCTCTCCGCGAAGCAGACTACAAGATCGATACATTCCCATTTTTCTTTCTAGTAGTCAAAGGGAACATAAGTAGCAGAACTAGAAAGACGTCTGTTGTCTAAATGAAAAATCAGTTGGCTGTGTTTATACAAGCATGATCCTCATAAAATGATTGTGACATCAACTGATGGAAACAATGTGGAACTATCTAAAAATCAGAAAATCAGAAAAAAGCATTAGCATGTCTTCAAATATAATTGTTTTTGGTGACAACTGTTCATCATCAGCTGTGCTTAGGAAAGAGAGACATTTGAAGAAAGGATGGATGCCTTAAATTACCCACAGATATTACATCAAAAGACAGAAGAGATGGAGAGACCCTTTTGACCAGAAATCTATTTCTATAGAAAAAGACCCCAATTATGTTGAATTAATTAATGCTTTGTAATCTCAAGTGCCGTTTATTTAAAGCATGACAAACATATTAAAAGCTATTTAAAGAAATACAATCTTATCCCGTGGGTTTAGGCTTTTAAAAAGATTTAAAAATAGAGAAACGTGCAGATTTGACAGTGTTAATCCACTGAGAAATATTAAGCTTTCTACAGTTACCTCCCAAATAAACAGACATTACAAAGAGCTACAGTAAGCCAAGTCTCCTTTTTTTGGTCTTTCCAGCATGGGATGAAAGGGTGGCAGCAACAAACCAGGGCTGAAAAATGAAATGCATGGCTTGACCTTTGAGCTTGTGTCTGTTTACTTTTAGGAAGTGGAAGAAATGTATACAGAGTCTGCTTGGACCAAGGAATTTGGCAAAACATCGAAAATACAACAGAGGTTTGGATTAACCGCTCAGAATGCCTTGAGGACAATCATTTTAAAGTAAAAGTGAGCTCATCTTTTATGGGAGACACGTTTACTATTTAATCTTCTCTGGAAATTCATTTTTGGCCTACTGGCTATCTACTTTTGGCCTACCGAATGTAGGCTAGATGAAACTTGGCTTAATGTCAGTAACTGTGATAGGGATCTTGGAGTCCTAGTGGACAGTCACTTATATATGAGCCAACAATGTGTGGTAGCAGCCAAAAAAAAAGCCAAAGCAATTCTAGGCTGCATTAATAAAGGGATAGAGTCAAGAACAAGCAAAGTTCTAGTATTGCTTTACAAGTCCTTAGTAAGACCACCCTTGGAATATTGCATCCAGTTTTGGTCATCGCAATACAAAAAAAAATGTTGAGAGGAAAGAGTACAGGGAAGAGCAAGAAAAAATTATTAGAAGGTTGGAAGCTAAAACATACAAAGAATGGTTATAGGAATTGGGGATGAATGAAAAGAAAGACTAGGGAGGATATATAGCACTGTTTCAATATTTGAGGAATTCCTACCAAAATGAGGATGGGGGCGGTCAAACTATTTTCCAAAGCACCAAAAGGCAAGACAAGAAACAATGGTTGGAAAGAAACCAAGGAGAGAATTAACCTAGAACTAAGAAGGGAATTCCTAACAGTGAGAGCAATTGGAATAGCTTGCTCCATCACTGAAGGCTTTCAAAAAGAGACTGGACAACTGTTTGTCTGAAACAGTATAGGGTCTTCTGCTTGAGCAGTGGGCTGGACTAAAAGACCTCTGAGGTCCCTTCCAACTCTATTATTCTATGTTCTGCCTTATTTGGTACAGTGATTACAGCTCACCTATGATGCAACTTACCTTGCATGAAAATGGGTAGCATTTGTTTTAGCAAAGAGGGCTAGCATGATTTAGACTGGAGGCTTAAGAGAGTCCCTCTCCCTCTCTCCTTTGGGATTCCAGACTACAGAGTTTATTCAAAAGAAGCGCATCAAACTAATCTCAGAGACAAGCCATAAATACACTCAGCAAGATTCCACCTTTGATTTAGTTTCCTTATTGACTATACAGCCTCCTTTGAGAATTTGCATACTGGGTTTCTATACCCCAAAGAACCCTCACTTGTAATGATTTTTTTACAAGATGAGTTCAGAAGTATAGTTTTAACAATGTTATGGCTCCCAGGTACAAAATATGGAAACATTCAGGAACATACACAGTGATTAGATAGCACATATGATCTATTTTCCACAATGGTCCTATATAAAGAGGGGAAGGCAATATAGAATGGAGGCTTGGCTAATAAAACAAAATAAACAAATCTCTCTTATATAGATACAGAAAGAAAGACAGAGATGGAGAGGGAGAGAGGGAGGCAGAGAGAGACAGAGAGAGAGAGAGAGAGAGAGAGAATATAGTGCCTTTTTACAATGGAGAATTTTTCTCCATAATTCTTACCGACATCCATTACAGATTTTTTTGTACAGCATGTTTTAATGCCTTCTCCACTGCAGTTATGAATGGCAGATATAATAGAATCCTTCTAGTGCTTAAACAATGTTCTTGTTCCTTTGGTGAACCTGAAACTCTAGGTGTTTTCATAAAGCATAAATTATACGTGCAACTGCATTTTCAATTAATTTGTCCTTGAATGGAAAGAATGCCTAGCCATCCTGAAGTTTTTCTTAAATGACAGATATTCTAAAATCACATTTTAGAATAAAGCTGCATCATATCCAGTGTTGATAATAGAAGCTCACCATGCATTAAAATATTAAAATGTTATTATACTTTTGGGATTATAGTTGTGTTGTTTTAACTTATGTTTATAACGGTTTTGACCATCATAAAGATTAATTGACTGCTATTAGCTCCTGTTTTTGAATTTCCTCTGTCCTGGTACTTTGGAGCACATAAGGAACTGTCATTGGAGAACCAATAATCAAATATAGCATTCTGTTTCAAGTACTGGCTGCTAAGTGTTTCTCTAAAAATGGCAGGAAGTGGACAGTTACCTCCTTGTTTGAAACATTAGGCAATCAGATTTGTTTCTTAATATGATACCTTCGATTGCCTTCTTCTTTTTTTTTAAAAAAAAATCCTGTTAGGAGAAAAGCCCAAGAATTAAAAAAGATAGAGGGATAGAGAATGAAATAGAAATGGACTCAAAGTGATTTACAATAAGGGTAATAAACCAGAGGTATTGCAGCTGAAATTTCTAAATGATCTTCAAGGAAAGGGCCATGGAGAGTGAATTATAGTCATTTGAATTACTGTATTCCCTCTATGAGGGAGATGGGTAGTTAAGAATTTTAATAAATGGATGGATGGATGGATGGATGGATGGATGATAACCAGGGTATGACTAATAGTTCTCACTCATATAGTTTGACCAGGGATGCCTAAAATTTTGCAGCCAGCTGTATGTGTCAATATAGTAGTAGCTGTTTTGGGAACTAAGCACGTATATCTGATATTTATGAATTTATCTCCCCCAGGAAAACTTGACTACATTAACTATGTTGTTTCTTTGTTGTTTCCAGCCAGAAGACCTTACATTGTTTACAGTGTTTGAAAAGCTTTTTACTGTGGGATATTCTATTTCTCTTGTTTCCCTTGTCTTAGCACTGTTCATTCTGCTGTTATTTAGGTCAGTATAACCATTTTATTTTTCAGTAGAATATGGTCTGTTTTAACTATTCATTAGAATATTTTATTTATTTGATTTATGCATCACCACATATGGTAGAACAGAGAAGGAGATGATGTCAGACGTTCCCAAAGGATTTCCCTTGATCATAGACTATTAAATATACAAAGAGGTAAAAAAATGTCTTTCTACAATGGCCAAATTAGATATTAACAAAGGAAAAATAGATGAAGGAACCTTTCAGGAAGAATATGGAGAGGGTCAGAGGAATAATGTACAAAATTGTAGACATTACTCAAACAATGAAAAAAAATGTTTTTCATATCTCATGTCTTAGTTGTTTTTGTTTTTGATGGCTTCCAATAACATATCAAATGTTGAAAATATTTTGAAATATATCTTATTATCCCAGTATATTTACCTTATCACCCAATTTTTCTGGCCCAAATTTTTGCATCTGAATTAAACCATCCTTCCTCAAATAAGTCTGTGACAGTCATGACTAGTTTGAAAATGTCAGCTATAGAGAACCAAACACTGAAATTAAAGGAATTGCTGAGGAATCATTGCATTTGGTTATTATTTATTTAGGTACTCTCATGGCATAGTGGTTGGAATCAGGTGTAGTATTCAACCGGTTTAGCCCGGTTCACATGAACCGGTGGGAATAATTTTAAGTGGTTCAGAGAACCGGTAAATACCACCTTTCTCATTTCCCTATTAAGCCAGGAATCCTATTTAATGGGGAGGGAAACAGAGCAGCCAGGTGAGAGAAGGAAG
>JANHGC010001155.1:82421-96426 GCA_027560395.1 Boaedon fuliginosus
ATGGAAGGCTGAGTCAACCCTGAGCCTGGTGGGATTTGATCTGACAACCTGCTGAACAAGTCAGCAGAGACTGCAGCACTGCATTTAACCATTGCGCCACCGAGACCTTAAAAGTGAAAGTTTGCATGAAGCAGATATGGGGGGCGAGGAACTATTGCTGTTATTGCTACTATTACAGTTTTACAGAAATAATGATATGGTAGATATGGGCAACCTTTTAGGGGTTGTAAAAGAATATAATGAGGGCTAGCAGCGCAATAAGAGGAATAGTAGTAGAAAGTGGGCAAAGCATATTACTGTATATCTTGAGTATGTGGGTAGAGCTGGATTTTTATGGATTGGAGGAAATTAGGTTTTACTTTACGTCATTAAAACTGACTTAATGAAGGGATCTAGTTAGCATCATTTATATGCTGCCTCACTCATAGATTCTTGGTGACTTCCATCTAAAATTCATACTAAATTTCACAAATTCTAAAAACATAGCAATAATGGCTGTCTTTGGGACTTGAAGTTTCCCACCCATTCTACTGTAGGATAATTCAATTTCCTCTTCCGTGATTTAATTCCATCAGGACCTCTGTTGCGGCTCTGGTTGCAGTACTAAGTCAACAGATAGAGTAGCTAAATTAAGAATTATGTGACGAGTGCTTTGTTAATGGCAGATAGGTCTTTTATTTTGATGGGCCTTGTTCTTGCTAATGGTCATTTGCCCCAAGTATTTGGAGAATCCAAAAAGCTGGAGCACACCCTGTGTACTACAGATTTCTTCCCACTTCTCACCGTTTATAACCTTCTCCTTCCCATTTACATTCCTTGTGCCCTTCACTCTCCATTTCTCTTTCCCTCCTTACATAGTACCTAGCATCCCTGAATCCTTTCAGTTGGACTATCTCTCGGACACAGCAGTGTTGCTAGAGTGGATGCCTCCAAAATTCCCTAATGGGGAATTAGTGAGATACAGGTTGGGATACCAACAAGGTGAGTCTCTGGCGACGAACACTGTGGGGGTCACGAATGGGTTTTTGGGTTCTTTCCCCCTCAAAAATGGCGCAAAGTGGACCTCCCGCCCACATTTCACGGCCAAGCTCTACTGAGACCTCCAGGCAATAGAAACTCTCCAGCCAATAGACGCAAGGCATGCAAATTGGGCAAAGAATGCGGATTGCTCCAGGCAATGGAAGCTCTCCAGCCAATAGAGGCAAGGCAGGCAAATCAGGCAAAGAATGCTGGGAATTGTAGACTGAAGCAGGCAGGGAGGGAGCAAAGAAGAAAGGAAGGGAGGAAGGGAGACAGAGGGAAAGAGAAGTGAGGAAGGACAGAAGGAAGGAAGGAGGGAGGGAGGAAGTAAGTAAGATGGCAGTTCCATAAAAAGTTACCCAGGCAACCCCGGGTCATCAGCTAGTGGATTATAAATACATCATGCTAAGTTTTTGATTGCAACATTTTCACTTACTGGTTTGGCAACCAATGTTATTGCTACTACATAGGCATGACTAACTATTATGTACTCAAACACTGAAGATGGTCTTTATTCCCCCCCGCTAGATTTTCTCTAATATGTTTTAGGTTCAAAAAATAGTGGTGGCCTAACAAAGACTTATGTCCCTTTATAAATTCAAAAAAAATCTAATATAATTGATTCAAACCACCTTCCATAAGCATTTCTTTTTTAAAAAAAAAACAGGTAATAAGCAGAATCATTTGTAAACAACATCTGTCTTGATCTAAGTTCACCAAGCCTGGAGTTTGCTTGTTAAGTATGATGTGTAAAAAAAGCCATAGTTTACGCCTGATACTTTATTATTGTTAAATCTATAAAAAACGTTCTATTAAAATTCACGAAGTGGATTTTTACCTCACAAGTGCAAATTTTCTAAAGTCTCTAGTTATAATCCCATTCATCTATATTCAGGAAAATATAATGGAACATGTTTCTGCACTGACATGAACAGGACTAAAACAAATCATTTTAAAACATCATACTTGGCACCTGAATGTTAGCATAAAACCAATATTTAACTCTATTATAAGAGTATGTCAAGATCAATGCAACCACATATCATAACATGCTAATTTATTTTTGTTTTAATTAGGCCTTTTTTAAAAAAATAACAGACACACACAAGTTCACACATAGTATTATATTTTATATATATAAAAATAAAAAGCATATTTTTAAAACACAAAAAAATGGCCCCATAGAACTCCTAAGCCAAATAAAACAAATGACATTAAAGTTTAGTGCAGAAGTGACAACTTCTAAAAATTCAGGAGCCACAATTCACGTTAGAGGTTGAAATATTTTGGTCTATTTTGCTTAGTATGTCTATTTAATGACCAGAGAACCTTGGAAAGTAATCACTACCATTCCTATTCTTAAATCTCTCCCAAACAAGAAAAATAATCTAAAGAATCAAACTGAAATTTGGCCACTTTGTTACCCAATTTTAATGGTATGCTAAAATTACCACTTGGGCTCCTTAGCATAGTGCTAAGGAGTCCAAGATCTGTAGGTTATCCAATCTTGGCTTAGTGTAATATATAAACTTGATGAGAATTTTTTGTGTATTGTCCATCAACAGATTTAGCAAACAAATCATGGTACATGAATAGAGAATGCATTTCAGCACTCGTCTAGCCAGAGGGTTGAAAAGACGCCACCTACCATTCAAAAAAATTGAAATGAAGCATTTTGAGTAGCTGAAGTATATATAAACATAATAAGAAAACTTCATTGTCTCAGAAATGGAAACCTACAAGATTCCTGCATTGGAAAATATCAAACTAGCAAGGATATACTACTCTTCTTCTATAGCTATTATTACCATGCCTTCCTTGTTCTTCAGGAAATGATAGTGGCAAACTGCCAAGACATCTCTGATGATGTTTCACATCCATTTTGGGTTACAAACATTTCTTGTTGACCTACTTAGATGAAAAGCAAATGACATTTACAGAAACCATAAGCAAGAAAATCCACATCACATTGGCAACATTAGATGCCATGTGGTATCGCCATCTCCTGGTACAATATATAGTGTGCAAGACTACACTTGACAGTAAATGCCCATCAAGTTGCTGAAAATGATTTGAGAGCATTTGTGCAAGTTATCCATGATTTATTTCAAATGGTCAGTTCAATGTGAATCATCAATTCAATTTAATGTTGCACAAAAGCCCCTGGACCTCTAAAACTGATCCCAAAACAACTGAGACTGAACTGAATCTTGCAATTCAAGGAATGATTAAATCCAATTCTCACCTAAGCTTCACATACTGTAACTCTTCTTTTCCTTTCCGGTGAATGCTGTGTCTCTGAAGTTTAAAATCCATTTTGATAAATGGTAAGACCAAAAAAAATCATCGCTGCATCTTTGGGCTTATCTCAATATATTTAGCTATTTTCCCAGCTGCTTTCAGCAGAAATATCACCCATAATAATTCTTTGCTATGCTGTGGCAAAACATTAGCAAAGCAAAGAATATTTTACTGGTGAACAGAAAAAAAATTCAAGGTATTGGACTGCATAAAATTTATTTATTTACACTATTCACATATCCTTATCCACATTATCTACATAAGCACTGGTATTAATGTTCATAACTATATTCCTAAATTATCTCAATAGATACTTCTTCTCTTCAGGTAATTCTGGAAACTATGCTTCTGAACAGGAAGTTAAAAATCTCGAATTAAATGTTGTCATCAAACCAATAATTCCAAGGTTCTCTGAAAAAAGCTACAACTTTTCAATGGACATCTATACACCAGGCATATCTTGTAAATATGCACGGTGTATAGAAATTTCCATCAGAATATTTGGAGCGCAAGCTTTTAATCCCCCTTTTTATATGGGAAAATTGTCTTTAACTAAATGTCCATCCTGCTGTGTACAAAGAAAAGCGTAACAGCATTCCAGAAGATCCCATTTCACCCATCTATTTAGAGGCATATGATGCAATGTTTAAGTAACTTTTAAAAATACTTCAACTAGTTTCTTAGCCAGGGACACTATAACACTGATTGAACATTGCAAGAATGGGTTCAAATCAATGTTTCAGTGGAGATACCAAATTCCTTTAGACATTGCAAAAACCAACTCTACCTGACATTGGAATTACAATCTAAAAAGTCTCAGGAAGGTGTTTCAAATGTTAATTTTCCACTGTGGCCATCAGTGATTTGCTTTGTACAACATGCTACCATTTTGAGTGATACCAAATCAGAGACATCACAACACATGCAAAGATATTGTTGATTCTTTGCATACATTGGTCCATGGCCATTAATGTAGTAATAGTCTAAACATCTATTTTTAAAATTTCAAAATATCTGTGAATAAATCTATGAGAGGAAAAAAAGGATCAGAAGGCTTCTCTCAAAAATAACCTTAGAGCAATTGTTATACTCTTGAATGTGATGGTGACTATTCCTGAATATGAAGACGAAAAACTGAACAAAACAGGGCAAGAAATACAGATTTGTCATTCCAATTCCTGGAAAAAAAGTTAATACTGTACCGAAAGCTAATCCAACTACTTACTGATTGACATATATCTCCCATTTATTTACTAAACATTTTCTTTTAATCAATCTGATATTTAAATAGCTCAAACCAAACTCCCTTGTGGATTAATTGCTTGTGACATTTTTCTCTTGCATTATCTACAGAATGACTATTTTGAGACATTGGTCTTGTCTGTCACTTTCCTTTCTTCCAGTTTTCTTGAAAGATGGAAACTTAAAACTGTTTTTGGCTTTTCTGTGCCACTTTCACATCCAATTCTAGGTCAGTAACAGAATGGGGACTCACCAATGCCAGCAGAAAGCAACTGTGATGGTAGTTGACTAAACTGCCCATCAAAGTCTAGAAGAAACTTGCATTTTCTTGAATGGCAAGCAGTAGTTGGCTTTATCTTCCCATTTCTCCCTAGGCCTGGGCTAACCAGAGATGAAATGTTTGCTGCATGCAGGAAAACTGATAGAAGAAAATGCCCCTTGATAAGATTTAAGAATCTTAATTCGGGCTTCATCCCTGCTACAAGGGATAAAGGGAAAGAAAGAGTTGTACATAGAATCTGAACTTTTTCATACGTTTATTAGCCTGGGAGGACAATGCCTTAAGAGCATAAGAAATGGTTCTGAGTGCCTCCAAAGGTATATATCTTACAGCTGGAATTTCAGCATGCTGTGTCATTAATTTAACAACATTATTACTTTCTCCTTATGAGCCATAAATATTGCTTTCTTAAAGATGAATTCAATTCTGATACAGGAAAATGTACTTATGAAGAGCAGGTAGGGTTGCACTAAGAAAAGGTAAATCTATTCACTTAAACTTTATACCTGTACTAAAACAGAAATAATTTAAAGAAAGATATAGAGAAACCCCACCTATTTTGACCTTTCTTCACTGAATTCAGGATTGGAAATCCAGTGTTAAGTTTGCTCAGCCCCATTCATAACAGAGACATGATATTAAAATAAGGAAAGTGGAGGTGTACTGTTATATTATGAAGACCAGAAGAGAACAGAACTGAGATTCCATAAAACAGGATTTGCTGTGGTCAGTAGATTTGCTATGGAAGAACTGTGTGCTCCAGATCTAATCTGTGACAAATCACACTGAAAAGCCTTGTGAATGAGTTAGATTCTAACTAATCAGCAAAATAAAACAATAAGGATCAGCTACTCATTGTGGGCTGATAATACAGGGTGAAAATCCAAATAGAACCCAAAATACCACTTTCTATTTGGATACTACCAATATTCTTTGTATAGAACATTGTCATATATGAGGAGGTTTCTCAATTTTCTTAATGCCAATCCTTATATAAAATGCCACTATTTTCAGGACAGAAGTAACAATAGATTTATGGAAGCCTCAAAATTAATAAAAGTGCAAAGATATTTATAGCAAAACTTTGGGAAGGAACCATCCAAATAGCTTAGTGAGAACAGACTATGCCCAGTGAACATATAATCATGATTGGAGGGGGAATAGAATGGCACAGTCACAATATTAAATAAGGGAGTCCTTCGTATTACAACATTACATTGTTGATCTATGCTTGCATTCATCTCTAAGCTGACACAGAACTAAATATATGCCCAATATCTCACTTCTATTTCAGTAATTCAAAGTGCTTCCTTTGCAAAAAATTAAAATGCAATGATCTCTTAATATTTTTCTCTCTAAAATACTTTTTCTCAAGGTATTGGTTAGAAAGAGAATTTCACAAAGCATTACCAGCTTGTGAATCTGAAAGGAGAATAAAACAAATCTTGAGCACTGGGGATGTTTAAGGAATGGGAGCTATGCAATTAAGAGAGATTAAGCAGCTAGAAACCACATTAAACAAAATCAGGTTGTAAATGTCTGGCTAATCTGATGAGCATCCAAGCTAAATATGAACAGATATAAACATTCCCTGAAGCAAAAGGCACAAAGTACACTTGCAAATCATCCTGCAATTGTAAGCCATACCAAAATGTCATGTAACAGGAATGCAGTAAGATTTGCAAAGAAAAAAAGAACCCTGGTGGCAAATCCATTACAATATAAAAGGGTAATAATAACAGGCATATTTAAAAGGCAGTGAGGTGTTGAACTTCAAAACCAGAAAAAGAGCCTCACAGGTCTGACATGCTAATCCTCTCCTCCATCTGCCTCCCTAATATATGGGCTTTCTCATTCTACATTTTGGTGCCAAGGAAGCCTAGATGTAGACATATCACCAGTCCAAAACACACTGAGCGGTAGAATGTTCCAAAGAGCAAATCTTAAGAGAAAATATGCAGGTTTCACCCACAACTGCTTTCCATGGTGAAAGAAAACTTCAACGAGAACCTTCAAGTGAGTTATATCTTGTCCTAGAAAAAAGGAATGGAAAAAGATACTAAAAGTAGCACCAGTGGTTTGAGTCTGATGGGCCAAATAAATCTGAAAGCTCAACGGTTCTGAAGAAGCTGGCAAGAAGACTTCTACGAAGCTAAAACGAAGGGATTGGTGATTACAGGTAGTCCTGTAATGATAGGACTACCTATCATTAGTAGTGATTGGCAACAGTTCATTTAGTGAACTGTTCAAAGTTACAACGGCACTGAAGAAAGTGACTAATGACCGTTTTTCACAGTTACGACAGTGGCAGCATCCCCATGGTCATGTGACCAAAATTCAGATGCCTGGTAATTGACTCATATTTATAATGGTTGCTGTATCCTGAGGTCACATAATCCCCTTTTGCAACCTTCTGACAAGGAAAGTCAACGGGGAAGTTTCACTTAACAACCATGTTACTAACTTAACATTCCCTTAACAAATGTGGCAAGAAAGGTCATAAAATGGGGCAAAAACTCACTTAACAAATGTCTCATTTAGCAATAAAAAATTTGTGCTCAGTTGTGGTCATAAATGGAGGACTACCTGTAATGGATCCCAAATGACAGATGTTTTAAATAGATCATCAATGGAGACCCTGCTCTCTCACTATGATCCTCTGGTTATATTAATCATGGCCATACAGGAATAGCAATAGCACTTAGACTTATATACCGCTTCACAGTGCTTTACAGCCCTCTCTAAGCCATTTATAGGGTCAGCCTATTGACCCCAACAATCTGGGTCCTTATTTTACCCAGGCAGCCGGGAGTCAGCAGAAGTAGCCTGCAGTACTGCACTCTAACCACTGCGCCCGCCACCAGGCTCATAATGACTGCATAATTGTCATAAATTGCATGGAATGCTATCATGAGCCTGAAAACTTCTGAGGTTTGCATGACACATTGAACTCAAAAAGTACTAAGTATTAAGACCATGGTGGCCTGAGAAGTTTTAAGTGGCATCTTAAGCAATTGCAAGGCTTACAGCCTTGATTTTTGTCCCCAAGACATAGAAATGGTTCCAATCTTTTCACCCAAACCCTGGGGAGCAGAAAAGGGAGTCTAGTGAACAATGTGTATTTTCATCCTTCATATAAAATAATAATGTTTAAAAGACATGTAGAACTTGAAAGGAATCATAGATTAAGCTAGTCAGGTAAATACACTGTACTATTTGAAATAATTACAACAAGAGACCTACAATACTATTTACAAGCTTCTGTAAAATCTTGGGGATTTTCTGCAATCAAATAACATTTTGTAATCAGCAATCACCGGGGCTTTCAGCGAAAGAAGAAAAGAGAAAAGCATAGTAACGGGTAAGATAATCATGAAAGATATAGAAAAAACTAAAAAGGAGACAATTGTTAGTTGATAGAAAGCAGCAGACACATGAAAACTAAATGATCCAGGCAGTGATTTACATTTAAGGTGCTTTGACAATTTTTTTATCTAGAAAAATAAAATAGATATTTTAAATTCAGTCAGATTTAGAGTGGAATCTTAAAATATAATTTGGAAACAGCAATTTTCAGAATATGCCACGAGCAGTTTGTTTGATGATTGTGAAGAAAGTTGGGAGTGGAATGTACAAAGAATTGCAGTCCATTTTATCAAAAGAACATCTAGTTGAACAGTGTCAAGTATGGAAAAGAGAAAAAGCCCAGAAATCAACGGGCAACAACTGAAAAAAGTTCTGAAAATAGTCAATTAGAGAAAGGTTTCAATGAATACTGAAATATCAAAACGGGAAAGGAACTGAATAGATGTCTTAGAAATTATTTTTGTATTGTTTTCGATTCAGGCCTTAATGTACTCACACATACCAGCAGGATAAATTGAACTTTTTGCAAATCTTGACAGTCAGCTTCTTGGGAAAAAGACAATATATGTATATTTATTATAAACCTGTGGTGCCCCTGGAAATGAAAAAAGAGGATGTTTTTGATAACAGAAAGCAAGCTAAAAGGAAAGGGAAAGGGAAAAGAATCAATCAAACAAGGGCATATTTGAGCAGTAATTAACTGGAATACCTTGTGTGCCAGTTTTCTTCATACTGTATTTAATAATGTAAGCATCAAATAATCCAGTAAAACAATGCCTTCTCTTATCCCAAACTTCCTCCTATACATTTTTAAATTTAAGAGGCTCAGGTTATCTATATTACATTTCTGTAGTTCAAAGTAAAAACCATTACTTTGAAAATAGAAAGGACAAGAGTTATAGTGCTGATGGAAAGTCTGGTCAAAAAACTGACAAATGCATTCCAGGAAAAAAAAAGTTTTAAAAAATAAAGAAATGAATAGTAGATGTTTGTGACACACGTTCAAACAAAATACTTGGCAGTACAAAACAAAATTAAAGCTCTGATACTTGAAGCAAATATTTGTGCTGTACAAACACCATTGCAAGACAAATGAAAAAAGGAGGGGAACAAAGAACATGGTGGTTTTCCCCTAAGGGTTTTTGAAATACAGGAGCTCAGGATCAATTGGTAAGGCCTTGTAGTACCATCATAAATAGCTGCACTTCTGAAAATATCTAGCTGTATAACGCATCTTTGGCTGGATTCATATAGTCACTTCTTAACTCACTTGTGCTGATTTTTTGACCACCTGATAGTTTTACAATGAGACTTAATATGGCCTGAATTCTGTTATAAAATAAAACACTTTTTAAAAAAATAGCTGCCAGAGTGTGGGAACTCAAGAGCCAAAGGCTTGCAAAATCTTCCCCCAGACCCAAGTTCCACTTGAATTTTGCTGTGTCATCAATGCAGGGATCTCTTTGTGACATGATCACAAAACTGGAAATCAGGGAAGACATATTGGCAGAGGCAAGATCCTAGCCTCTCTAAATAACCTAACCCTCATGTAGGTTATTTTTCAGATTGATATAGACTTTGAATTTGGCTTCTTACACTCTTCCAAAGGCTCTTGAAGCATGCATGATAAGAGGCAACTGTGTCTTGAAAGTGCTCTTTTTCTATTGGGGGTCAATAGGTTCCAATTCTCTGATTGATAATTTCTGCAGATCCTGGAGAAGTCAAAAGATCACAAGTAGCTTGAGGACTGCAGCCAGTTAAGTACCTGAGACAGTATAAAAGAGGGCCAACCCAAGCGTTTTTCTTTGGGTACATTGTCTCCTGACCCACAGCCTCATTTTCTTTACTTTTCACTGTAGCCTTGCAATAGTATTTGCAGTTATAGGAGACAATAGTTGTTAAAACATAATACTCTACACGGATATTATCCTCACAACATCCCTGTGAGGTAGGTAAGCATTATCAACTCCATTTCATAAAGTGTAGGTGGGAGAGGAGGTGAGGGCTTTAAAACCAGCTCCCCACTCCCAACTAATTCAGTGGAAACGTTCAGGAGGACCTCCCTGCTTCCAGAATCACATTCAAACTCATCCGTCCACATGTTTGGCACAGCCTTATTTGTGTCTTAACATCACAGTACAAAACAGAGCATCATGCAAGGGGAGTAGCACAAAATAGATAACCACAGAATAGCAAGATTCTTTTTGTACCAGCAAACAGACCCAGCCATTGGTCATGGGAGCTGCACGTGCTTGGCTGCTAGGAGCCAGTTTCAAAAAGAAGGAAAAAGAGTAGCTTCTCAACCCTGGAATGTTGGATGTTTAAGGCATAGCACTATAGGAATGGAATAATGATCAAACATGACAGAAATAGTCCCTACAGACAATAATAAATAGATAAGGAAGCTGACAGTGGAACATCTCTCCTGTTCCTCCTCTTGAAGCTTTATGGAAATCCCTCAAACTGGGTGGACTCAAAAGCCCACCTGGTCACAGAAGTCTATATCTCCATATCCACAGGTCTGATGTTACCGGTTTTGTGTTCTTTTACCCACAGTTCTCTGTCTTTGGCTGGATCCACTTTCTGAAGCAACTGATCCACAGGTTCCACTGTCTGAAAAACAAAAGAGCCACATGCCATTGTTTTCCAATATCTACAAATGAATGCCTGGTAGACAGTTAAGAGTACGGTTCCCATGAGCCCCTTTATTTTTCTTCTTCAACATGCAGGTTTGCTCTTTTATGTTTAACTTTATGGAATTAGGGATTATAAATGCCCCCTTCCAATGTGGGTCTTGAATCCTGACCTTACATTGTCAAGAATCTCATTTCAAGAGCTCCAAGTGACTGATCCCGACTCAAAGTAAACAGTACTTATTGAGAGAGCGGAGTTATCTGTTTTTATACAGTCATATACATTAGCAGACAGAAGGTTCTATATAAGTTTTCAGATTTCTATAAAGCTTGCAGAAGTACAGCATGAGAAAGGATTCCAAGATAAGTAGACTCACACTTTGGTTGAACATGTCTGTCTCGTGTCGCAACTGTGTATATTGGCAAAGGTGCTGCCGAATCATTTCCACCCTCTCGACTTCTAGCCTCTCAAGTTCCTGAAATGAAAGAAGTATTTTCATTAATGGATAAGGAATAAAGCCCCACCATTGTGAATCAGGTATAAAGCAAATGTTTATTTGTTTTATTCTGTTTTGGTACTTTGTAATTGCTCCCTAAAGCAAAAGTGGGCAATCCACAGGTAATGGACAATTTTCGTGGCCCTTGACAGTCCCCAAAATCATGCTATTAAAATTTGATGGCCAGCCAGGCTAGGCGTGATTGTTCATTAAAAAAGTAAAATAAAATCAGAAATAGAACATCACATTCTTTGATAAGTTTAATCCCTTCTTATTTTACTGAACTCTAACCTCCAGCAATACAAGCAAAACAAATCAAAATCTCTCACTATGCCATACTGTTGTGACTCCCCTTGAAAAATTTTCCTTTCCTTTCTCTCCCTCCCTTTTTCCTCTCCTATCCTTTCCCCCACACTTCAGATATAATCCATAGTTTTGATATGAGTGGACAAATAAATATTTTCTCAAAAATTGAAAAATTGAAGATAGGCATATCTGTGTTAAATAAGACAATAATATGAAAAAAAAACACAACTTGATTTTTTGTGTGTTTATGTTTGTGCTTTCAAGTCAGCTTTTTGATTCCCTGTGACTGTCTAGACTAGTCTCTGCAATTTTCTTGGCAATATTTTTTGGAAGTGGTTCATCTTTGACTGATTCCAAGGGCTCAGAGTGACTGCTCCAAGGTCATCCAATCCAACTGGATTTGTGTCTCAGACGGGACTAAAATCTCCCAGTCTCTAGCTTGGTGGCTTAATCCCTACACACCAAACTGGCTCTACCATATTTTACTATGTACTTATTTAACATGGTATCCCACTAGCTATCAAGATGCCTCAGCATTTTGTATAATATAAAACAATTTTAAAATCAAGACATTAAAAACAGTTAAAATGGCAATTAAAACAAGCTAGTTGAAAATGTTCATAATTGCCTTACAACAAAAGAATGTATTTTTAAAGGCATTTTTTTAAAAAAGTGAATAAAGGTGCCAGGCCCCGCAACATTGCAGGCCATGGATTCCGAAGAGCTGAGTTACCAACCAAAAAAGCTCAATCTTGACTCACCACCAGACAAGCTCACAGCAAGTATTGACAAACCTCCTCAAGTGATCTCTCAAATCATGGAGGTTCATATAGGAAGAGGCATTGCTTCAAATGGGGGATCTACATAGTGATATGACATGGAGCAGTTTCTAGACAGAAGGCTAGGAAATGTAAAGGGTAAATGTGGGGATTTCTAAACATGTGATATAAATTCATATAGAACTGTTGGTTCCAAAGGTAGCCCCATTATTATTTTTTTAAATATAATTTTAATCTAAGAAAGGGAAAATATACAACCAAGTTTGAGCAAAAATTCAAGAACAGGGATTTCAGAATTGGAAACACTATTATATATAAAATGGGCTAATACATGTAATTATAGTCAAGATGGAGGAAAAAAACCCTTACTTCTGAAATATGCACTGTAGGACCAGGATGAAATTTAACTTACCAGAGAGGTGGTTACCATTTCTTCGAACCATTTTGACTGAGCTTGGTTATACAAATCCACACAACGCATGAGATCATCTCCTAAAAAACAAATTCCCCAAACCATCATGTGAGTTCTTCTTGCAATTCATTCACCTACTCAAAGGGTGCTTTACTATTAATACCAGTGCCATTATGTTTTCAGTTTTTGATCTTTCCTAGGATTGTATTGCAGTTATGCAGGGCAACTGCACAATTTTAGTGAAAGATGCTGCCGTTTTAGGAAACGCTATGTGACAAGAGAGGTATTACATAATTGCCTTCTTCCAAATCAAAACACTTTTCTGCCTTTCAGTATGAAGCACAGCACCACACAGCCCTAGTAGCTAATTCAAACTAATTAAGAAAAAAAGCAAAAACTAATCTCTTCATCTTTAATAGAAGTGAGAAAGCCATTAAGAAACATATTGCAAATTCAGCTGGTTGGTTGGCATGTCTCATTAACTTCATATTAAGAATGTTTAAGAGAAGATGAAGAAACAAACTTCAGTTCTATTACTGCCTATCCTTTCCCCCCTTTAAGGAAACCTCCCTAGGTTTCCCTGACCAAAGAGTAATGAATCAAAGACTATTTGACTACAAATGAAAAAAATATTGTTTCTTTCCTTTGAAAATTCCAATTTATAAATTGTATTCCAAAGTTTAGTGATCAAATTATACTTATCAAAGAATCCTTAGGTGGACAGAGGTGATACAGCTTCCACATGGAAGTTAAATATAAAATACTTCTGCAATTTGATTGCTTACTGCCTATGTATATGCAGTGGATTCAATCAATTTGAAATAACAAAACAGCCATTCAGTACTTCATTACACTTTCTTCGGCAGAAACAGCAACTTCCAAATTGTTCCTAAGAGTCTTTTGAAATTTCTTCCCACTCTACCTTGCAGGATTGCACATAAATAGTAAGGATATTTTCAGATTTGCAGGAAGATGTCCTGTTTAAATTTGGACCTCAGCCATGTGGAGTCTGTGTCAACTTCTGTTCAGGATTCAATGAAACATGTAATTTGATCAGCAGTAAATAAACTTTGTAAACAGCGATACACGTCAGGAAACTAAATGGGAGGATTTAACCAAGAGTAGATGAATCTTCACACAGGTTTGCCTATTTGCAATTTTGCTGACTG
>JANHGC010001155.1:101577-115900 GCA_027560395.1 Boaedon fuliginosus
GGAGAAACATTTCTATAGGCACTTAGAATACCGTGTTTTCCCGAAAATAAGACCCTGTCTTATTTTTTTTCCACCAAAAAAGGCACCAGGTCTTATTTTGGGGGGATGTCATCCACTGACTAACCTACTAGTTAGGGGCATGTGTATATTGGGTGCATGTGTAAAAATCAAGGTCAGTCTTACTTTCAAGGGAGGTCATATTTTCAGGGAAACAGGGTACTTCAGAAGAATATTTTTATTACAACATGTAGAGCACACCATGTTCTAAACCCTCCCAAAAACAAGCAGCTCTAGATTAGTTTAGAACCTGAATGGGAAATCATATGGGGAATCAAGGCAACATCTTCAGCAACATCATGAAAAGAAAGATAGGATGTAAGTGACAAATGAATTTCATCTGGCTTTCTCCCCATTTTTCCTAAATATTTGTGTCTCTCAGTATCCCTCTCTGAAAAGGATGTGTGTGTCTCTGTGTGTGTTTATTGCTGTTCCGTATATGACTGTTCTAAGGTTTGAAAAACTTCTTTCTGTATGGATGACATTTTATAGACTTCTTGTTTTAGTTTAAAAAATTAACTGAGAAAGTCCCAATGCTTTGACCACATTACTGTATAAAGAGTCACCTTGGGTCAACTAGGTATCTTATTTCAATTGCAGAAAATATGACAACTTTGGACATCATTTTTAAAAAACCAACCAGTTTGATTAGTTCAACATCTTCGCCAATTCAATTTCTTCCTTCATCTGCTATAAAATATAGCTTACATATCATAGCCATCTTTGGAATAAGAATTAGACAAGATAGTCCAATATTCTACTTCTTGTAGAAGATGAATCACCTAATAATGCCATCAATTTTAGAGCAGACTGTAATCTGGCAGGTAATTAGAATACAAAAATGCAAATTTACCCTTCTTCCTGGGCAGCCAGGGAGTTCTGTGATAGCTTAGATAGGTTCTTGGCATATTCTTCTTCAATTTTTATTCTGGAAAAAAAAACCCACCAAAAAAATCAGCCAAAAGCTATTATGTTTTAGAAATGTAGCTTGTAATTATAATCAAATGCAGTACATTTAGCAACTCACCTCTTGGGAACCTGTATTTTTTATATATTTATAGTTTTACCCACAAAGTTTCTGAAGAAAATTAATGATAATTTAATAATTTCACTAAACTCATGGTTTATAATCACAATCCTATATAAGATATCCATGAGTTTTGTGAAATTATATAGGTCTAAGTGCTACCGGTATTGCTATCCTATATGTCTCTATTAGCAGTCACTGTTCTGCAGTTGATAAAAGCAGTGATAAAGAGGGAGGAATAGAATAACTCTTAAATTAATAAACAACATTTGTATTTATCCACTTCTTTCAAAAAGTTTCCACTGATATTTGTCAAAAAAAGTCCTTGCATTCACAAGGAAAGAACAAAGAGCAAAGCAAACTTAGATTTACAAGGTCCAGCAAATACAACCAGATTTCAAGCTAAAGAACATTCTCTGTGCTCTGAAGAGTGAAGATTTGTTGATGCCCACATTTTGTCAAAGGGATGCTAAACAGTTTTTATACTTAAAAGCTTCCACTGAGTCATGAGAGCATTTCACTATTAATTCACCAAAGCATAATTGTAGGAAATGAACTGATGCTGCAGCCTTTTTATTTTTCTCTCTGTCTCTGATCAGGCAGACAAGTCCATTCATGGAACAGAATGTTCCAATCGCCAGTTGCAAGTTGCTCTCCCTCCTATTATTATGTGGAAAACGATTTAGAAGAATGCTCTTTTTAAAAGAAAAATTATAAATAACGAGCAGCTATAAATAATAACTGTTTATCTTTATCTCTTGGTTTACCCTTCCATGTCACACAGACGGTTTAAGTTATTTAAACGGCCAGAGCTAATGTGAGCATTTGGGTGGAAGGGGGGTGGGGTGGAGAGATTTCTGAGATATGTCAAAATCAGCAAGAAGCATGACTCATCTGGACTCGGAATGAACTCAAGCAAATTGTACTCCTCTCTTTCTGTAGCAAATATTTAAACGGGTCCTTAGTAATTATAAGAGCTGTTTTCGTATTACAAGAACCACCTGAGGAAACATAGCGCTTGCTAGTTCTTAATCCATCCAGCCTGGAGCAATGACATTATGAAACAGCTCCTGAGACTGAAATTCCTACCAAGGAAAGAGGGGGCAGTGATTTTTGCCAACTCCCTGCCTCTCTCAATTGCAATTGCTGCACTCTGAAAATCAGCAGCAAAAGACACTTCAAAATAATATGGGCCTAGGGACCGGTATGATTAATTGAAGATAACTGAATTTTCTTAAAGAGACCCTCTTTATAAGAATTAGCATATTTCTGTTGATACAAACTTCTGGCTGTTGATATTTTGCTACATAGAAAAAATGTTTTCCTACTGTAGATATCTTTCTGTGTATAAAGTGAAAGGGCGGAAAGTCAGAAGATATTTCTACACACGACGGCTGTAATTTGTTGAAGATGGAGCTGCTTTTAAAGACCACCCAGAAATTTCAGCTGGTCCAGTATGCAGCAACTCACATCTCTCTGGTCCATCGCAGTACTGCATTCCTACTCCATTGCTGTTGGAGATGGGACTAGGCCTCCAAGTATAATTCATACTACTGGTTGCTATCTTTAAACCCATTAATGGCTAAAAGTCTATATATTTTAGAGACTGCCTTTCCCTGATCAAATTTGCCCACCTGATCCTGCCAATCACAGAATACCTGCTTAGGACTCTTGGGTATTAGGAAGTGTGACAGGAAGAGCCCTGCAGGTGAACATTTATTTATTTATTTATATTAGATTTATACTCCGCCTCATTTTCCCGGACATTCTCTTTGACAGCTTTCATCCTATGAAACATTGATTCTATTTTATAACTGTATTGTTTTTAAACTACTATGTTTTATTATATAGGTTGTAAACCACATGAATGTCTGTTTGGATTGAGGCAGTACACAGGTGGTCCTCGGGTTACAAGGGAAATTGGGACTGGAATTTCTGCCACTAACTTATATGGCCGTAAAGCACAATATGACCACATTGCTTGACAATCCCAGCAACACTTAGCAAGTCTTTCCTTCTTAGGCTCTCAAACAGGCCCATGGGTGAGAGCCATGAATGGGTGGAAGTCATAGAGTATGGATGGGCAGGACAAATGGGGAATTCAGCCGGTTCGCACTGATTCAGACGAACTGGTCATTAAATCCTCTCCCCACTATCAAAATGGATCCTACTTGCTGTGGTGCAATGGAGAATCAGGCAACTGAGCAGCCGGCGCAAGGGAAGGAGAAGGCTGTTTTCCCTCTTTCTTCTCCCTGCTCCTCCTCCTCCTTCTCTTGTGCTGGCTGCTCCATTGCTCCTTTCTCCACTGCAGTGCAGCCCCCAGGATCCACTTTGATGGGGAGGGGGGAATTTAACAACTGGTTCGCCCAGAGTCAGGTTGGCCCATACCTAACATGACCCTGGACAAACCAGTTGTTAAATTATTTGAATCCCACCACTGGGCAGGACCAAGCAAAGGCAGAAAGATGCTACAGGCAGGAACAAGTGGGAGTTATGGGTGCAAGTAGGTGCAGGAAAATGTGTACATGGGTGCTAGAGGTGACATAAGTGTGTGGGCACCACAGAGTGCAGGCAGATGCATGTGCAGGTGGGTGCTATGGAGCACAAGATCCCCCTGCCCCCGGGGGCTCTTCAGGAAGAAAAGGCAGCAGGAGTGACTTGAAATTCTGCCAGTTTTTCCATTGACTTTACTTAGGGGAAGCCATTGCAAAAGGTAATCACATGACCTCATGATGCTGTGATAATTGTAAGCCCTCTGTTACAATTTGAACTGTCACTGAATGAATGGATGTAAGTTGAGAACTACCTGAATACATTTCATCAATAAATATATACACAAAACTATCAGAGGAGGGCCATCAAACTTGAGGCCTGTGGGCTGGATTCACCACACACTAGCCACACCCACACCCAGTTTAGCAAAGGGGGAAAAGTCGCAATACATCACGTGATCCCACTGTGACGAGAGTTTGACACTCCTGTATTAGAGTAAAAAAGGGTAACAAACCCACCCTTGCATTTGCTGTCTGATCTCTGAATATCAGTTGTGTTTAACAGAAAATGCCCCACTAGACTTGTACATGGACAGAATCGGGAGTCTCACCACTGGAAACATAAACCCAAACCACAATGGAGTCAATTTAGCTCATTACTGAGTTTTTAAGTTACCTTTCTCGAATAAACTCGGCCATTTCTTTCTGCATTTGCTTCCCTTTCAGTTGTTTCTGCAAAAGAATTTCAAATCCCGAGACTGTACTGTTCCCTTGGGGGTCCTTCTTATCAGTCTAAAGAAAATGAACAGCAAAAGTATGAGCCAGGTGAGACGCGTTAGGAAATGCAGTCACATCATTTGCAAATATGCTGGGAGATATCCAGCTGTCATAACACTCTCTCCTCCGTCCTAATAAGAGTGATATAATTGGTGCTAATAAATCTGCCAGGATTTCTTTTCTTAAAAAAAAAAGGCAACTCATGGGCACCTGAGCTTGTTCTTGCATACAGGAAACAAGCAATTAAATAGCAAGGGACTTTACAGTCACAAGAACTGACAATGACTATTATAAAAGGGTCTCATAATGGACTGCTCGGGTTTGTACAGATTGAAAAAGGAACCACCTCTCCTGAGGAGTTCAGGACTCTGGTTAACTGGGAAGCTGAAAGAATGTTCTGGAAATTAAAATTAACAAGAAGTCTTCCAAAATGCAGTCCTCAGTTCAAGGTATTCTTTACTTTCTTCTCTGAGTTTGCAACTTCCAGGAAATTCTTCCTTTTTTTTCTCATCACGGTACAAACATCTTCTCCCTCACTTTTCAAAAGTTCAAGAATGCTTACAACCCAGTATTAAAAATTAAGCACACTTGAAATGTTTAGCCAACTGGTGAACTCACCTCAGGTGGGCAAGTTCAAATCCCATTAAAGAGTTGATTGTACTGAGATCTAACCTATCTGTGGGGTTATCTATGCCTGATGAATTGCAACAAGGACAAAAGTGGTTGTATGGTCCCCCTAGTGGTCAGTAGAGAATATAAACCATCAGTTTGAATGCAAACGGGTGGAGGTATGGTGAAGCTTCTCATATGAGGCTCAGACAAATTGACTTTATAGGTCATTAATCTAGGAGTGCAAAACAAATGAGAAGGGCAGTACACCGTTCATAGTACATTTACATTTGGTAAATTTCACTGTCTCTGCGTCAGCCATAAAATCAACCAAGAGTTCTTGATGCTCTAAGTCTAAGACAACATGAAATTGGTTACTTGGTTAAGAAAGGTATCAACCTAGATTTAACATTTTATTCATCCATTTGGGCATGATCATGTGCATTCACACATACTCCTTACGATAAGAAGCAAATCTGTTTTGGAAACCATCTCTGGTGAATAAGACATGATGAGATGGATGCAAATGAGTTGGATGATACATAAAACACTACTTCTCAGATCTATATGGAATGTTAGGTTCAGATATGGCTAGACACACTTTTCTAATGGCTACAGTGATTACAGACTGGAAATCATTACCCATTTATATGCAGCCACTCAAACACAGACACATATGCACTCTTTCTGGTATCTTGGGCATATGGTTAATGAACAGAACAGAATAGAAAAGCAAAAACTTTTGCAGGATCCAATCTGGGTCGGTTACCAGGACCAGAGATTTTGCCTTCCAAAAAGTGCCTTTCGGACTCATGCTGGAGCCCATCTTCAGGGAAATTCTCTCTAGGGCCGGAGAGAAGTTTCCTGAAGATGGGCTCCTGCACAAGTCCAAAAGCTCGGAAGACAAAATCTCTGATCCCGGTGACCAACCCAGATTGGATCCTGCAACATTATACTGGGACACGTATATTTGGCTTCATTCGTGAGAAAAAGATTTTTGGCTGTCCTGATGTAATGCAACTTTCAGGTTACTGGTTTTACACTATGGGAAATTGAGGAGGGAGAATTTATGCTGTGCAAACTCAAAAGATGCAGCTCAACATTACTAGATAACAAGTCTGCGACTCAATCTGCGACTTTTGAAAGGAAGGCTCTTTTCTCCTTCTCCTTTTCTTTCCTCCCTCCTCAAAATAATTGTTTTCCCCCCAACCTTAACATAAAATAGGAATCTGCTGAGTGATCTGCTGCCTGATAGTTGGGGAAACACTTTTTACGCCGCTGAATCACTCATCTTTTGTTTAGAGCACTGCAGGCTGGAAGACCAGGAAGTGATTCTACTCCATTCCAGTCTTCTGGTTTTAAACAGTATAATGATTCTGCTGGATTTCATACATAAAGAAAGAGAATAACTTCTGCAGCCTCGTATGCATCAACTTTTAGGCTTGAATTTTACCATGTTTGCTATCAGAGATGTTAGCAATATGTCTCATCCTGTGTAAAGCTCAACTGCTGCAGTAAACAGCATATGGGAAGCTGCTCACTTACCCAGAAATAATCACAGTAGCTCCATTCAGAAGGTTTTAGCAACTGCTGTTCTGGCATTGTGTCAGGATGGGGAAAAGTCACACAGTTTATCTAATAAAGAAGAAAGTAATATAAATATGCTGGACATGCAAAGCAATTCAGAAACAGAGATATGCTACATATATAGAAGCTGGGTGCTTAAACGGGACATAGATACAGGCAGTTATTGGAGCAATTCTCTCTCCAGCCAGAAGATGTCATCAAAAGCAGGCAGGAAGCCCTTCCTCAGTCTGAAAGCTCTGCAAATATCTAGAAAAAAGACCTCGGGGCAAGATACAACCACAATCTGAATTACGTTTTTTTTTCCTTCAGAAAAATCTAGAAACCTTTCAAGACAAAGCCATTACTTACAAAAAATCATATGTCCAGAACTATTCAGGTAAATTAATTCCATAAACAGTTAAACCCCAAAAGATGTCATAAACCACATGAAAGTTGCTTATCAGAATATACTAATCACAACCACATTGTTATTAAGGTATATTTATTCAATTATCTATATACCTAGAACCCAACAGGGCACTAAATTCTCTCTGAAAGTTGCTAGAGTGTCAGTATTCTCTGAATCCCATGGGTAGATAAAAATCCACATATAATTTCTTTAGTTCAATGATAAATTTGTTTTATGCGGTTGTTGATGACAATATCACACAAGTTATGCATAAATCATTACAGACAAGTGACTTCCAATAAATTTCAGATTTAAGAGAGAAAGAAAGAAGAACAAATAAGGGTTTGATTTTCATGCTTATTTTCTCTAAAGTGTACAACTGATTTCCTCTGGAAAATGTTCACTAGTTAAATTTATGAAGCCTGCTGAGAGAACATTTATTTCCTTCATTTCAGGAAAAACAACAAGTATACCAAAACAAATGCTCAAGTTTCTAATTATCATTGTTTAAGGATACAAGCTTTGATGAACTTTCCAGAAATACAAAGTTCATCAGAATGCTCTTTATATGCCTTTGAATCACAGAATTACAGAACATTGGACCACTTATGGAGTGGGTCTTGTAGATTATCTAGTCCAATCTCCTCTTCAATAGAAGAATCCCATACGGCAGACTTTCCTGCAGATGGCCATCATACCTCCAGCAGATGAGAATCCATCACTTGCCAAGACAATCTTGTTTCACTGTTAAACAGCTTTTGCTGTTTAACTAAATACAAATCCTTTGTATTTAAACCCATTGCTTCCTATTCTGTCCTTGGGACAACCTGAACAAACCTACCCCATTTTCTGCATGACATTTTTTTTCAGAGACTTCAGCATAGCTGACAAGTCTCTTCGTTGTCTTCTCTTTCCAGAAAAGAAGAAGCAGGCCTTCTCCATGTAATGGAGAATATCCTGATATTACCCAGTGTTATCAGTAATAATTGTGCAATTTTGACATTGCACCCACCACATATGATTCTATGCATTTTGTCTGGTAGGATGAATATGGAATATGGATGAGCGTTTTTCCAAAACAAGAAATAAAAAAAATGTACAGATTATTATTGTGGAAACAGGTATGGTTATTGGAGCTGTCTAGTGTTCAAAGACCTGAAACGTGTGAATATGAGGGCATTCAAGTAGCACCTATTTGCAATTGCCTACAGCTGCATCTTTTCTCAGGATCATGCAACAGTCCTCAACTGCAGCACCATCTCAAGAAAAGATGAGCTTGGTTACAAATAAGTCACACATAGATGTTTCCTCTATATCTCAAAATACTCTGGAGACCCTTTTTGCCTTGAAATTCAAAGTACCTAAGGGCCCAAGCATTATCTTCTGATTCTATAGGAGCGATAAACCCAAGATGGTTGTAGCACTTTTGTAAGATGGGAAATCTTCCTTCAAGCAGAATAGGATTTTTAATCAAGTATTGAAGGAAAGTGGAGAAATACAGTGTTTTAAGAAAAAGTCACTTCTGTAACAAATTGCCAAAAGCATGGGTTAATGTTCTATTTTTGTAGAGTTATATGAGTGCTCATGCCCATAAACATTTTTTTAAGTAAAATATTTCTGGAATGTATCTTTATATGGTGGCTATATGTGCTATGAGGGTACCATCTAAGAAGCATCTCTGTCCTTCATACTCAACATAGGTGCTTCTGTTTGTAGTGGCATTGCCTATATTTCTAGGGTTTTAAAAATGTTTCCCATGTCAGAAATGTTACAAAACTCTGAGAACATTAGATTGACCAGAATTTGATAGGCAGAAATAAACACAAAAATGGTAAAATTGTCCATTTTAAGACTACTCCTTACAACCCTGAGCCTATGAAAAATCATTGCCTGTTTTCCATCTGAAAAATAACATTGCAGAAAAAATAGCACGGTAACTGTTTATTTCAGTTAAAAATGGTTATTATGCTGTTTTAGTGAAGGGAAAGAAGAATATAGAGTTCCCCTTGACTGGGGAAGAGAGGCGGGGTATAAATCTAAATAAATAAAATAAATAAAATAATATATGATCCTTGAAAGGAAGACCAAAAACATAATGAGTGCTTCATTAAAGTCTCAGAACAGCATCACTGGGGACAGTAGAAAAGCTATCTAAAAATAGTATCCAAGACATGTTCTGAAAGATAACATCTTGTCCAACATCTCTTGTTCACAGTTCCTCTCATGAGGGTTCCAAGAAATATCGAATGACTTTATTTACAGCCACAACTTCTCTATGAACACTTGTTGGAATCTGAAGGACATGGCTGCCCAATGGAACATCATTTGGCCATAATGTGGTTTGAGGACATTTCCAGATGATTTAAATACCGACTAAATCCTTGTAACAGTGTCAAGTGTTGAATGTGACCGAGTGTCAAAAGCACAATTTTCCTGTGAACTTGCTGGAGAAGCAAATGATGAAAGTCACACCTGCATACCTACTTGGAATATTTATTTATTTATCTATCTATCTATCTATTTATTTATTTATTTACTTATTTATTTATTTACTTATTTCATTAGATTTATACCCCGCCTCACTATGTATGTTGTGCAGGTGTACAGCATACATATTGCAGGAAAATGAGAAGGGAATAAGAATAATCTTTATATTCACACATCAAAGCATCTTTGCTGATGCTGCTTTGAAACGTTTGCCTCAAGTTAACACTATTCTGTGTGAAAGAAATTTTGGGCAAGAGTCAAGATATTTCAAGTGTTACTGATTCCTGTTAGCATATGAGTAGGAGGCTATGTAGTTCCACCTCCAATACTATATAAATAATTTGGCTCTTCTTTCCCATTTTCATATACTGTGCACCGGCATGTACAAGGGTAAGGCCTTCCTATCATGAATGTTGCATTTAACTCCTTAAGTTTCAAGAATTGTTTGTATAAAAAGACACCCGGTTTGGGACAAAGGATCTATGTCACTGTTCAACAGCACTACAATGAGGATATATTTATAGATATCTGATTTATCCACCCTATATCTGCAATACTTTAATTGGAGGAACAATTTTTTCATGAGATTATAGTAATGGAAGCATAGGGAACCAATTTTTAACAACAGAAACACTTGCTGGGAAAAATCTCAGTGAATTGGTAAGTACTCTGTATTTTCCATAGAAACAAAATAGCTGTTTTCATACCATATTTTAGTATTATGGGAATGAATCCAGGGATAGCACCTCCTCCTGTAGGACGTCAAACATTTGTGCAACCTGTGATTTTCTTCAACATCTGCAAACCAAATAATGGTTTGTGCCTACCTGGAGATCACTGCAATTATTTGGCTGTTCTGATACTAATACCAACTTATATCTTGTTGATATGTCCAAAGTCAGATGTTCTGAATTGTGATATACAGGGAACAAGACAAGATGGGCACAGACAAGTAAACTAGTGCTAGTATCTCTACTTCCAAAACATAATTTCATATTATTTATAAGCGACATTCTCTGAGACTTTTTCAAAGTCCCCTGATCATCTAATATAACAGATTTAACAGATTAACAAGAGTTGAAAGGGACCTTGTAGGTCATGTAGTCCAACCCCCATCCAAGCAGGAGATCTGACAGATAGCAGTCTAGTCTCTTCTTGAAAGCCTCCAGTGATAAGCCTCCATTTCTGAATTTTTTATTCTGAAGCAAGAAAAATCAACAGATAGTTTGTGGATTCCAATTTCTGGAAGTCAGAGGTGAACATCTAAGACATCCAGAAGAAAAGAGTTGAAAGAGACCTTGGAGGTCTTCTAGTCTAACCCCGTCCCCCTGCTCAAGCAGGAAACTCTAAGCCATTTCAGACATTTCCTTTAGAAATGATGATGTTTCTCAATGTTCAGTTTGGAACTTAAGAAAGGAATGGAAGAAAATCTGTAGTATTGGAGGTGCAAAATCAATCCACATCAGGAATAAGGATAAAGAATATAATAGTAATAATAAAGTACAATTTTTCTTTCATTTCATTTGTGACTTATTCTGATTATTCTGACTTTGTCAGAAAATGACATTGCTTCAGGGAAATTCAGGAACAACCACTTCAGAAGAACTGTTAAGTAAAGTTAGCTGTTGACTTTACTAAACACTTATTCTAGTGTAACAATTCCTGAAGTAGTCTAAATCACAAATAAACAACAGAGTAAAGGCAACCAAATAAGAATGAATATCCTTTGTCAAAATTTGGGGCTGTTATTTTAGTAACCTGCAAGTTGGAAATAAATGTAAAGTATTTATTTTGGTTGCTAACAGTTTAATTGAGAAGCAGAGCAATCTGCTGTTCTGATGCTATCGCAGCCCTTCATCAAAACAAATCCAAAATCGCCATTCCACAATAGAGATTCATTCCAAAATCCAAATGAGCCCACATTTTTACATCCCAGTGTAAATCCTAAAAGGTCTAAGTTGATAAAACACTAAAATTACATTTCAAACCTGTAAAAACTGAATGGATATCAGAAGAGAACATCAACACCTATATAAATAATCATTCCACCGTATACTAGTTCCCTGGTGTTCTCCCTCTTACTCGATCATTGAGGGATGTCATGTTGCTTCAACAGATTTCTTTCCATTATGGTTTGCAGCAAAAAGGCAAATTTCACACTTCAACAGAGAAGCATTTATAGCTTTTTAATCACTGCATTCAAATTTTGTACAATTTTGTTTATGAGCGACAATGGTGTGAAGAGTAAGTTTATGTTGATTTAAAAAACAGAATTCAAAACATAACATCTCAGCCACCCACACTAAAAACAACTTTAAAGTGTGTATATTTGGATGGATGGATGTATATTGGAGAAAAATAACTATGTGTACACACGCACGCACACAAATGCACACACACAATTATTTTTCTCTAATCATTGAAATCTGAAAGGTAAGCCATTGTAGAAAACAGGTTTCCTGAAACCTTGGTGTCAACTTTTTGCATTGTGTACACTGTTCATAGGAACGCTCCATTATTTAGAAGGACCTTACTAGCGATAAATTGTTTGAACAAAATGAACGAGAACTGCTCCAACTGTAATTTTTAAAATCCCAGCACACAGAAGTGTCTCCCACCCTCTCTTTTGCTTTCTGACGTTTCTTTCCTATGTCTGTGTAACAGGCTTTTTGCTAGCTTCAGCCTTTTAAATATGGCTTCATTGCAGCTACTGCCGAAGAGAGAGAAAACCATGTTTACATCTGGAAAACATGAGGCAGACCCCAGCACACAAAATCCTGTCTTCACCCCCCTCCCTCCAGTCCAGCCTGCAGTGCTACTTGCTGACTGGATCACCATAGCAACTGGATTGGTGATGATCACTCCAGGATTCTACTTACCGTAAAGGTGTTCTCCTTATTCTGCTTTCGAGTAGGTGATGGAGACCCAGGACTCTGAGGAGAGAGGCAAGAAGCATCATCAAAACTGCATTCCACATCCGACATGGTATGTTTCTTGAGGAATTGTGTGTATATAAGTGTGTGGAGGTGGTGTTTAAAGCTGAACGTGAACCAATTGTGAGCAGAGTCCCTTCGGCTTGATTCCTGGGTTAGCCTTTTCCCATGTCTGGAAGTGTCACAGCTTGGCAGCTGGGCTTTTGCATGGGAGAGTTCTGTACTGTGATCCTGAAGCAGCACATAAGCTGTGTACAGCCAGATAATTCATTCGAAAGAGAGTGACCCCTCCCCTTCCAATCACTGCTTTGCTTTGGAATTAACCCTTCAACTGCACCCCAGCGCTGGATTTGGACTGTCTTGGTACTAAGGAGTTAGCAGAAACTCCACATATATATATACACCACAGTTGGTGTGTACATAAACAATGTTTTGATTGTAAGTTCGGACACCTTTCATTCCCCCTCTGCCTTTCTGATGGCTTTGAAAGCTCAGTCAAAAGAGGTAAAGACATATTTCCTAGGTAGAGATAGGGAAGCAATTAATTTAACACAAGTTTATCTAATTTGCATTTTCCAGAATTAAAGTCTGCCCTGTTTCAATGTCAGGATACAGCTCTTCAAAAGAGTGCATAGGATAGTCTTTACATTAGTGGAATGATTTGCACAGAAAAGCATGCATTAATACAAACAAACAAACAAAAACCCAACACATTTTTTTTAAAGAAAAACCCAACTGCCTTGAAACTAAATAAACACAACTAGCCAGCATTAGGGGGGAAAATATGGTATTCTAAAATGCAAACTGTTATAAAAACAAAATGAACCCAGAACATTAAACCCTGAACAAAAGTAATTGCTTCATCCAGTATAGCTGTCTGCATGTGAAGCTAAAACCACAACGCAGCTGTCCCTCAGGCTTCCTCTACCCATATTTGCAAAAGACTAAAAGCTTTACAAAGCATCCCTTGCATAAAACTGACAGACACAAAATGAACTAAATAACAAGCACAAAAGGAACTAGAAACAAAACTTCTATCAAGGAGACAACAGCTATATGTTTTCAGCTGACATTTGCTCTGTTATTCCACCTTGAACCCCATGAAACAGCCAACAACAGCATGAGGGACATGTCCACTGCATCCTTAATTGCACCCATTACTCTTTAGAGGTTCATTTATTGTCTATATCTCTTATGAAATAAAGAAATAAATGTGCATTGTATTACCCAGCACTACATACAGCAGCAAGAAAAGTACTTAGAAAACAAAGCCCAACTATCTTGTTTTGAATTGAATTTGATAAAATGGTAGACAATAGTCACAAAAATCTAGGAAATGGTTTTAATATAAAGAATAACCCATTCTTTAGGGACCGTATTCCCCAGGTTAGAGCATCTCGCCAGTCCATCCTTATCTGCACTACAGTATAATCTGGAATGGAGCATCAACCTCTTCCTCCTCTCTGATTTCTGGGACAGAATTTCTTCTTTTTCCTTCAAAGCATCATTTTGTAAGTGAACCAGCCTCTATTAATTTCATTTTAAAACAAAATACATCTTTTAACAATCTTTAATCCATGACATGAATCTCAGAGCCAAGAAACACTTGAATCTCTCACACATTCGTATCTCAAAATGTCTCAAGGGATTTTTTTTTTAAATAACACTGTTAGCATTAGTTGTTCACATGTACAGAAAAGGAATCACCAAGCAGCAGGCCAGCATTAGTTCTACAACAAAATTAGGGCTGATTGCTAATTTTACCGGAAAGAACCATATAATGAAGAATTTTAAATCCTGTTTTCTTTATAAATATAATCATTAAGAGATAGTTTGGTGTAGCATTGAAAGTACTGGCTCAAAAACAAGAAGACTGTGACTTCTAGACCTGCCTTGGAACGAAAAACCGGCTGGATGATTTTGGACCAACCATTTCTCTCAGCCCAATCCTCCTCACAGAGTTGTT
>JANHGC010001155.1:207762-220268 GCA_027560395.1 Boaedon fuliginosus
CCTGGGCCTGGCCAATCTCTACCAAGGTCTTGAAGACCTGGCTATATGCCTGGGCCTGAAGTTCAGAGTATATGAAGGCTATGTAATATTAATTATAATATCTTTCAGCTGCTAATTGTATTTAATTTCTTTTTTATATTATTTTGACCATTTTATTTTATTTTTATTTTGATGGCTGCCCAAAGTCAGTGGTTTGAGAAGTGCAGCTATATACAAATTGAATAAACACATATTTAAAATTAAGAAGACAAGTACCGAATGAAATTTCTCCCACAAGTTCTCTTTCTGGTCAACAATCACAAGCCATCCCTGGCTCTCTGAAGAGCTATGAGAGACGAAACATGTTAAAAGACGCCTGTAATAACAATGGCAAAAGAATGAGATTTTATACCTTAGTTGGACCTACATGCTGGCAAGAAGAGCAGCAGAGCATGTGCATTATTTTTATTTTGCCCTCCAGTTCTTGCCTGGCATCCATTCTGAGGCTACATCTTATTCTTTTAGGATAGGTTTGGAAGGCAAGTTGTCTGCAGGCTCTTCTGCTGTTGTTACAGGCTTCTTTAATGATAAAGTCACTCTTATTCTCTTAGGTCTAATGCCCAACATGGCAGAGTTATGTGAGGTGAGAAGCGATGATGCTTCATAATATTCTTTTGAGTTTGTGGAACCTGAGGACATGGATAGAGTGGTCGGTAATATTAGCTTTGCCTCTTGTGGGTTGGATTCATGCCACTTCTGGCTCTTCCAGGTTGCGAGATGTGATATGTGCGGCTAGAGCGGGAAAGTGATTGATACCCCTCTAAGGAAATGAGATGCTACTTGCCTTGAAGGAGGCTGTGGTCAGTGGTGGGATTCAAATATTTTTACTACCAATTCTGTGGGCATGGCTTGGTGGGCATGGCTATGCAGTCATGTGACTGGGTGGGCCGTTGCACCTCCCATGCCCCATTTTTTGCCTAGAAAGCCACCCTGAAGCCTCCTGGACCCAAAAGGGCATGTCAAGATCCCTGAAAAGGATGGGGTGGGAAGGGGAGGGGCCAATCAGAGGTGGTATTTTCTGGTTCTTCAAACCAATCAAAATTATTGCTACTGGTTCTCCTGAACCTATCACAACTGGCTGAATACCACCTCTGGCTGTGCTGTATCCTCTCTTGAGACCATCTGTCTTCTAAGCAAAATCACACTACGTATACTCAGATTCCAATTTTCTTTTTTTCAGTGGGTTTTTTTTTTAGAAGGCAGTGATGAATCAGCCACAGAGAATCCTATAAGAATTTCAGTCAGGATTCAAGCCCAGAACAGAACATTGTGGCCATGAGGACTTCGCAGCTTTTTGCTATTGTTCTTATCCTTTTAGACTGACTACATGGGTTGAGAAACTGAAGGAACCATTTTAAAGGGTTTCAACTCCTTCAATAAGCAGACCCACTTGGTAGTAATAGAGGCAGAGTAATCAAACCAGTGGTTGCTCCACTATGGAGTGTCTTCTTCATATACCATTGAACATTTATGTAAAAATGCTGTAAGAAGTCATTTGTTTATCTAAGTGAAGTATTGTCAATACACAGATGACTAGCATAAGCCAGGAACTAAAGGTTTGGACATATGTAGATTATGAGAGATTCAGACTGAACCCTAATAGTAAGATAGAGGTGGCGTTTCTCTATAAACATCAAGTCTTTCCAGAAATATTTGTTATGGTCGCTAGTCTGATAGCTCTTCTTCTGCACAAGAAAGTCTGTGATTTGAGGGGTCTCTTGGATTCATGCTTCCTATTTGAAGAGCAGATGAAGTCTGTAGATGACTTTTGTCCACTTCGGTTAGTATGCCCTGCCTAGATCAGGAAGTACTGGCAACAGTAACTCAGACTCTTATCACCACCTGTTCAGGCTCTTATAATGTGCTTAGGTAGGGCTGCCTTTGAAGATGACACAGAAACTATCTATATCTATAAAAGAGAGGTGGGGTGCGGATGTGTGTTTGTATGTGCTCTATACAAACTTTTAGTTCTTTACCAATCTACCTCAAACTTGGCAGATAGGTAGCAAAGTGCAGTAGGAAAAGCACTGTCGGGGTCTCCAAAGGGTAGGTGTCCTTTTTGACCCCTTTTTTGGGGCACAAAGAGGGCACTCTTCAATAACAAGCAGCAACTCCCTACTGAGCACATTGTTTTACCTCTCTCTACTGAGCATGTGCAAACTGACTAAGGCACCATATTCAAACTGAGGCACCATGTTTTATACATATAAATTCCATATTTGCCCCAGTGGTGACAGGCCCAAGACACACGAAGCAGCCCATCCTGCCGAGTAAGGTCACCTACGATGTGGGAGGGGATGGCAGGGGCTTAAGAGGGCAGCAAAGGCTGTGGCCCAGTGCCCCTGTCAAGCCCTGGCTGCCTTTCCTCAGAGGTGGCCTGCCCTTGGCGCAGAGAAGGCCTTGGCACAGCAGAAATGTGGGAGGGGGTGCCAGGGGCTTCAGAAGGCCCACAAATGCTGTGGCACAAATATACTTCTTTAAAAAAAAAACCGAGCAAGGCCAGGTAATCAGCTAGTGAGTGATAAAAATGCAGAGGTCAGGCTCTTAGCAGGAGAAATCCACTATTGCAAAGTAATACCTTATAGAAATTAGGAGGCCATGATTCTGCATGGGTTGTAAGGACACTTAGAGAAAGTCCACTCAAGGTCCAGGTCTCTTGACACATGTGTAAAAGCTTCAAGTCACTGGGTGGACTATCTCAGTGGTTGCCCACATGTGATGGAATATGCTGACTACAAAGGTACAATTGGACACACTTCTCTCTTGGCATTCAGAATAACCTTCCTTTGTAAACTGTTCTGGATTGAACAGGCATTCAGCGTTTACTTGATTGTTATTTGGGAACCAAATTTTTAATTATGGTACAATAATGGCTTTATGCATTGTGTTTACTATTATGGGGTGTTTATTTTGTCTCTTGTGTTGTTGTTTTTGTGAATAAATGAATTGATAAAGTGAAGTAAAATAAAATAAAATAATATGAAGTAAACTGCTATAAAGTTAGGAATTTGTATATACCAGTAATTAGAAGACACAATTAAAAATCAACCAAAAAAGAGCTGTGTTCCCATGAAAGAATCTTTCTTGCTTCATCAATTTTTTGATGTTGAAGGTACCAGATAATTTGGCTAGCAGAAAAAGAAAAATTGTCCACTGCAATAGTAGTGCCTGTGAAGGAGAACTACACATGATTGATGATTTATATCTCACTTTCTTGTACTACATTTTCTTAAAAAATTTACATGATGCTACCCAGGAGAAAAGATGCTAGGCTGCCCAGAAATTGATGGATTTCTCCCCATTTCTGCTTTAAGTCATTTTATTGCTTTCAGATTTCCACTCTCATTTGCCTCATTTCCATATCAGCTTGTGATTGGTTTGATTGTACAATAATGTTTCTTTTTATATGCCCTTCCCTTTACTCATGTACACTAAAGGATTTTTACAATGCAGCTTTGGCTTTTATAAACATTTTTGCAATTTTGTTATTGTAATGTATTTCTACATTGTTTCAGTAATATATTCATAGAGGGTTACTTTTCCCTAGGACCTGCAACTTGCTACATATCTTTTTGATTGAAGAAGTACAATGCAAGGTTCAGACAAGAGTACACTGAAGGGAAGAATTGTGTCTCAGTCCATTTAATTAAATGTGCAGAATTAGGTCTGATTCTCTAAAAATCTGAACTCAACATATTTATCATCAAGCCAAAATTGGCATTACAACAGTTTGGAGATTCTGGGAAATACCAGGAATCTGCTTTGATTAAGTGATGTTTCTAGAGATTCTCCTTCTGTCTCAAATAAGTGTAACAAAAATAATCTCTTCTCTCAAAAGGCTCCATGTAAATAATATTGAGGCAAAACAAGAAGAAATGGCAACTTAGTAAAATGTCATACAGCATGTCCTTTCACAAAATGGCTGCCAGTATAGGCATGGCCAATCACAAGTGTTTGCCCAAAGGTCTAGGGCCGTGATGGCGAACCTATGGCATGCATGGCAGAGTTGGCATGCATAGCTCTCTCTGTGGGCATGTGTGCTGTCACCAGCAGCTCTTCTGGTTTCTGGCGTGCACATGCGGGCAGGTCAGCTGGTCTTCGTGGGCACCGGAGTGCCAGCTAACAGGAAAGGCTGGAGGAAAAAAGGAGAAGGATATTCGGCAATACTTCTCCGCGAATAGAAAAGGAACTGAGTGTTTGCCTTCCAAAAAACTTAAAAGAAAACTGTGTGACTGGATTGCAGGAGGAAGATGCCAGATTTAAAAGAGGGAAGAGAACAAGAAGTTAGAATGAAAAGTTAACTTACGTAGAATTTCTAGAGCCCCAGTTGGAAGTCTTTATTACAGTTGTGTGTGTATATATACCCTTTTTTTTAAAAATGGGGAGCCATTTAAATAATGAGATCACCTAAAACGATCTCCCAACACCACTCCTGGGACCAAGACCAACATGCCAGAAACTGGGGCATACAAACAAGTGAAACCCCATCTGAGGGAATCCAGGCAGCATGTGAAATCATGCCCCCCCGGTCCAGGGAAAACCTCTCTCTGTGGAACCGGTTCCTGATGCCCAAAAGGTTGACAGTTGCTGACCTATAACCTCTGAACTTTACTAGTTTGTCCAAGTATACATAACTCAGTGGTTAATGAATGCTACTGTGTACATGCTGCTAGTGACATTTACCCTGATGGCACCTGAACCATCCATATTATCAATGGTTACATTCAGGATAGAAAGTACATTATAAAAAATATGTTGAGACTCTAGAAAAAGTGCAGAGAAGAGCAACCAAGATGATTAGGGGACTGGAGGCTAAAACATATGATGAATGGTTGCATGGCTAGTCTAGTGAAGAGAAGGATCAGGAGAGACACAATAGCAGTGTTCTAATATTTGAGAGGCTGCCACAGAGAGGAAGGGGTCAAGCTATTTCCTAAAGCATCTGAAGGCCACACAAGGAATAATGGATGGAAACCGGTCAAAGAGAAATTCAACCTAAAAATAAGGAGAAATGTTCTGACAGTGAGACCAATCAAACAATGAACACCTTTCCTTCGGAAATTGTGGGAGCTTGATCACTGGAGGCATTCAAGAAGAGATTGGACTGCCATTTGTTGGAGATGGTGTAGGGTCTCCTGCTTGGGCAGGGGGGTTGGACTGGATGTTCTACAACAGTGGTGGTGAACAGTTTCTGCGCCACGTGCCAAAAGTGTGCGCCAATCAGCTGTGCTTTGGCAGAGGGAAGAAAGGTAGGTATAGGGCCGGGACGGTTGGGAGGGTCTTTTTCATGGCCCAACTGGTGGGAGGTGTGTGTGCATGTGCCATAGGTTTGCCACCATGGATCTACAAGATCCCTTCCAACTCTGTTAATCTGAATCTAAGCCTGGAGTTTAATGGGACCTTGGCTATCAATAGGCAAGCTTTGGAGACTCTCAGAGGGAAGACTGTTTTAAATCAAATGTTCACTAATTGTAAATTGCATGCTTTGAGAGGGAGATTACTTTTTGTAAAGCTGATCAGGTTTGACCAGGCAAAGTTGGAGCACTATCCAAACTGACCACTCGCTTGTGTTCTTGCGATCTGTTGGTTAGGAGTTAGAAGTTCAAGGAGACCCAAACTCATTTATAGTCTCATGCTGTCCAAACTTGCTGCCATTCAGTGGGACAAAGAGGGACAAAGTGCGATGTCAGCTGTATAAACAAAGTGGGAATCCTGTCAATCCCATCTTGCTTTGCTCGGGGAAGCCAGAAATAAGGCCTAGAGTGAGTTTTGAGAAACAGACCCAAAGGTCTGACTCTAAGCCATCTGTCAAAATTATCCACCAATCACAACGATAATGTAGCCAGCAGATGGTCTTCCATTGGCTGGTGACTTCGAACATGGCATATGGTAGAACGCCTGTGCCTCAATAGAATGTATGTGTATGTTTTAGTGATGGTTGTTAAATTGTTCATTCTTCTAAATGGGAAAAAGAGTAAGTAAAAAGCTAAATATGACCACTCTATAGGCAATGGCTCAGCACAGTCAAAATAAATGTAAATCAAGAACGATGGAATTTATATATTTTTTTAGTAAATGTTAAACTTGCTCATCTCAAATCCCAATGTAATTTACTAGTTTTATCATGGGGATTACAAATTAATTGATAGATTTAGGAAAGTCATGGTACTGTAAAGTTTGAAAATCCCTGTTCCAAATCATGCTAAAATTTATTTATTTATTTAAAACATTTGTATACTTTCCCATCTTTCAGCCAACTATGGGAGGTTCCTAATCAAAAATTAAAAGACAATAATATTTTATAACTCAATAAAAATGTTAAATGAAAAAAATTAAAAGACGTATAAAATGATATGAAAACTAAAAAACTCAACCGATTAAAACTAAAAACAACAAAAACCTGGCACCAAGATCCTGATGGAGTTTCTCTTTGTGCAAGACTTAGACATATATTATTCCAACACTATTACTGAAGCAACACATCACAGAATAGGACAGTATGCCAATGTTGCTGTAATATTATGAAAGCATCGTAGGCAGATATGCCAAGGCAAATGTTTTAGATCAGTGAATAAGAGAGATAAATGGGGCAGGTCAGAACATTTCTTTTATAAAGGCACTCTTTTATTTCCTTAACAAAGTTTTCTATTAGGTAAAGTATACCTTCACCTACCCCACATATATGAGCTGTTGGATTTAGCCCTATAAGAATAAAGTGACTATTCATAAGCTTGAAATTAAAATATTGGTGTGCTCTTGCTTTGAAGTGTTATCATAATCATATCAGGCTTATATCACTGTGAATTAGGTAACTTGAACTGATGAAATTGATAGCTAACTTATAAGGAGATGGGAGATCAATTTCTATACTAATTATTGGGTTTTTAAATTTTGAATTGTTATTGCAGACTTTCAAGACATAAATCTTAATTTACCGGTTGTTATCCTGTAACATGTATGTTAAGTAGCCAAGGATGTCTCAGAATGACAGTAGAATGTGACAAAGAGCAATAAATATGACAAGAGAGCAATAAAGTCAGGTAGTCCTGAACTTGCAACAATTCATTTAGTGACCATTCAAAGTTACAACGGCACTGAAAAATGTGACTTATGACTGTTTTTCATAGTTACGACCTTTGCACCATCCCTATGATCATGTGATCAAAATTCAGATATTTGGGCAACTGGTTCATATTTATGACCTTTGCTGTGTCCCAAGGTCGTGCAACGTTCTGATAAGCAAAGTCAATGGAGAAGCCAGATTCGCTTAACAACCAGGTTGCTAACCTATTAACTGCAATGATTCACTTAATAACTGTCGCAAGAAAAGCCGTAAAATGGGGCAAAACTCACTTAACAAATGTCTCACCTAACAACAGAAATGTTGGGTTCACTCATATAAGAGCAGTCCAGAAGTAATCCATTCCCCTTCTAATTTATGTGTTTGTAACAACTGTTACTATTTTGGGTATTTTCTGTTGTATTGATAGTTTTGGTAGTAATTTACCAAAGTACTGCCACACACACTTAATTATTGAAACTGGAGCTTCCTGGACAGATTTAAGGAACAACTTCCCTTTAATTTCAATTGATTGAAAGTAACTGCTGGTTGTCTCAGACTGATTGTTCAGGACCATTAGGAAAAATGGGTGTTTGCAGAAAAGTCCATCTTCCTAATGATATAAGCAAGGGAGCTCTGCTGGATAAGGCCAAAGGTTCTTCCGGTCCATCAACCTGTTTCCTGCAGTAACTTTCTAAGTTGATCAAAGAAAGTTATTTTTTCCTGCACCTTTTCCAGTTCTGTGATACCCTTCTTGAAAACAGGTTATTTGTATTGCTGCAGAATTGCAAATGTAAACTCAATTCCAGTTTGTTTTATAATGTCATGATATTGGCAGTTCCATTTCCAACTCTGATGATCCATAGATTCAAAGTTGTCCCACAGTGTTTTCATTGAAGTGACCACAAAGCACAGCCCCTTGTTAATCATTGCCAACTGAGTTCCATTCCCTATATTTGTGGGGGTTGGGTTCTCTGCTTCATTGCAGATTATTCTGCAGATATATCTATTGACTTTCATTTGTTACTTCGTTACGCAGTCAGCCAGTTGGAAGACATTCCTTTGGAATTATTCACAGCCTGCTTGGGTTTTAACTCTTCAATAATTTGGTGTCACCTGCAAGCTCTGCTATTTCATTATACACCCTAACTCTAGGCCATTCATGAAAAAAGTTAAATAGCACTGATTCTTCTTTTACACATCTCATTATTCTACAATTCAATATTATACTAACATTCCCACTAATTTACCTGGAGGAAGTAAACAAACGAGCCTATAATTTTCTGGATTTTTTTAAAAACAAATCCATGGTTACATTCCAATTTGGTATGAAGGATAGGCTTAAAATAGTATATTACTGATAAAGTTTTAAATCATATATGTGTTCTGTACACTGCTAAAAAGAAAAAGAAAAGCAATTCTATTTCAGAAAGGATCAGGTAGAACTTACCTTCCTATTATATCTTCATTAGTATTTCCCCAACATTAATATTTCTTCTTTTCAGAATTCCATCTACTCCCACTGCTAAGGAATTCTAGGTAACGAAGTTGGATCTGGGATATCAGGCATTGTTACACTTTGCCTCCAAAGATTCTGTTCTCTACTGAGAAAAGCATCTCCTCATGTTCTTCCATTTATAAAAGCTGACTAGGTCAGGGGTATCAAACTCAAAGCCTGGGGGGCAGATCTGACCCGGGGGGCCACCCTGGAAATAGCAAAGGACTGGCCTGCGGTGCTTCTGCCAGAAAAAATGGAGCTTGGGATGGTCATGTGCAGCCCTCCAGAGCTCCGTTTTCACTGGCAGAAGGTTGCAGGACGCCATCACAGCTGAAAACAGAGCTCGGGAGCCCATTTTTGCTGGCAAACTGCTTGGGCCACCACAGGCACCCTCCAACACAAGTGATGTCATGCTGGCCATGCCCACCCTGGCCACGTCCACTGGGCCTCTGAGGTCAATGAAATCGAGTTTGACACCCCTGGATTACATAAACAACTGAACACAATCCTTCAGTGCAGCGCAGAGCAGCAGGCTAGTTTAAGTAGTTGAAAACTTTTAGCAATGCAAATCTGTCCTTGAACATCTCAGTTCCTCTCCCCATTCATATCCATACCATGTTCCTTTAGCGTCTGATTGTTGAGGCCACTGTTTTAAGATTAGCCTTGCTTTTTCTCAGGATGAATATCATGGAACCACTTCTGCACTGCTCCCTTTCTATTCTTTCTTTGCACTCTTATCACACCAATCCTTTCTGTGTCTTGTTGCTCCTACTTCTGCCTTGTGATCTACCTTTGCCTTGTAATTATGTTTAGCTCTGTTCCTCTGACCTTCTTATCTTCAGTTTTCATTTTCATCAGCTTCTCCATTCTCTTTATTTCTTCTTCAAGTTACATTTCTTCCATCTCCTCTCCATAACTGCATTTGCCAAAGATCTGAAAAAGAGTGTTCTCGTGTCTTTATTTATTTATTTATTTACATTTGTACCCCGCCTTTCTTCCCCCAACCGAGGGAACACAAGGTGGCTAACAATTAAAATGGTAAAATTACATTGTTACAATAAAATTATTAAAACAATAAATGAAACTACATTAAAATAGTAAAGTTAAAAGAATGCAAACATACAATAACAATCATATTATACTTTCATATGGCTAGTGGGGGGATAGTCAATGAGTTCCCGGCCTGCTTGCAGAGCCAGGTCTTAACAGCCCGGCGGAAGGTTAATAGGCTTTTGTTGTATGACTTTTCTCTTGGGATGATTATTAATTAAAACCAGGAGTGACCTTTCAGAAATCTGTTTTTTTCCTAAGCGGCAAGAGAGAGACCAACCCCATACCAGTAAATTAACCACCAAAGTTTCAAGGTTAAGAATGGACTCAAAACTGGATCTTCCAAGTCCTGGAACAGCATCTGAACCATAGTAGACTGGATCTTATTTTGACTATTATACCGCGATTACTAATTGTGAAATGCTAGCTTCTCTTATTCAATTTCCTTCTGACACAGAACTGGTCTGACTTCTGAGTATGAATGCCTGCATTTTGACTTTCCCACTCCCCTTCTATAGCCAAAGGAGTTTCAAGACAGCAACAAGTATAGTGTCCATATGTGCAGCTCTGCTGAATTTCCATACCTCATTTTCACAGGTTCTCCTGGGAGTCTACATTCCCCAATTATTTGTGATTAAGAAATACTACGGGATGCCCCTAGCAGTCATCCTTCTAGTGAAATCTTCCAAACCAGTTCTTGATTCATATGCAAGGTATCCTGAAAGCACTTTAATTTCAACATGCTTTTTCCATCATTTCTGGAGGAGACATTGCAGGGAAGTTATGGTCCAGAGTGGCTAGCCATAACTATCCGTGAGCTAGTAACTTTTCTCCCATCCAGAACTGTATATCCACCATGCATATGCAGAAAGAGGAGAAAAAGCTTCTTTTCACTTTTATATCATGGCAGCCAGCCTGGAAAAGTGTTCCAGACATCCTGCAAGCTTCTCCCTCCTCCCCACTGCAATTTTATTCAAAAGCTCCAAATATTTCCCCCTGCAGCTGGAATAAAACTGGAAGATGTGGCAGGTAGTATAGTACATGCTCATAATACAGGATTACTTACTTTGTTCTGTATCTGGGGCAAGCTGGGGAAGCATGAAAGACCTAGTTATAATGCAGTGTTAAAGATCTGTATTTTGTAGAAATTTGCAGCATATTATCCTTTGGTTGGTGCTGAGATACTGTGATGGGTAAAAATGTGGCCAGCTTCCAAATCATATTAAAATCTGTCTGATCAACAATATAGTATATGCCGGCAGAGCTAGGTTGGATATAAACTGAAATAAGTATATGGAATACTGTGCAAGAATCTATGTATTAAACCTGTGCAAGAACCTCTGTGTTACACCTAACATTGTCATATCTAGTGGTCATCTAAATAACAAAAACTACAGAAGGGTATGTCTTCATATGTTTGTTAGTATTTATGCTGCGGAAAGCTTTTCATTGTGCTCCTTGAAATTATTTTACATATTGGACTCCACCTATATTATGACTTCAGTCTCCATCAAAAGGCCCTGCCATTTGCCAATGACTTTCACCTATTCAATCAATCCTAATTTTCCTCTGAATACTCTGCCTTCTGTTTGGCCATGCTTGACTCTTGAGTCTGCAACATAATGAGTGCTGCACTGAATATTATGTTGGTTTAGCTAGGCCAATCTAGTTAAACATTCTGCTGCCAATGAGATGGTAATGAAAATTTCACAAGCAGGAAAATATGACACCAGCGCTCTTTTTATGTTTTCCTGAGTCAGCTGGAATGAAGATGCTTGTTGTCTGTTGATAATGGAAATAAGATACAGTGGACATGAATACTAATAATTGATAGACCTATCCTTGAATAATTTGCTTAATCCTCTTTGAATTTGAGGGCCAATATTTTCTCCTGTGTAGAGAATTTGAGAAATTAGCTGTGATTTAGTGAGTGAAGATGTCACTTGAATGAACAAAGTATAGTTAAAAAAAGGACTTATCAACTTTTTATACTCCTTGCACCATTTATACCCTTCTATCACTTCTCCCATTTCTCTCTCTTTTTTTTCTAAATGCAATCAAAGGCCTCCTTGCCTGTGTGCCCTTGATAATTTTGGGTATCATTTTCAGTGTTTTCTCCAGATCTTCATATTCTTTTGGGAGTGTTGTTACTTGTACGTAGAATTGTACATAGCATTCTATGCATGACTGCACCATGGCTTTATACAAATATATGACTACAGTACAATTATTTGTACTGATAGTCCTGATCCAAGACTGTTCTAACCCAGGCTTAGCAGAAACCACCCTTCCGAAAAAACCCTCTTTATTTAGTTTCTGTAAATTCAGAAAAATCCCTGCAATAATCCTTCCAAGAGTTAAGTTCAAGAACAAACCTTATCAGTCCTTAGATAATTGCCAGGCCAGAGCTTATCTTCATAATAATAAGCAAACTACTTGTCTCCTGCAACCACCACTCCCCTTTTGCTTCTATTTATTCCCCAGGGAGGGGCCATTCAGTGTCCATATGTTCTCCTTAGTTGTTCTCCTCTCCTGACAGGTCTGCGCATATACGCATCTGGAACAAGCTCCAGCTGTTCTTCTTCCCCACTTATCTACAACTCCGAAGACAACTGGGAAATGTTGGATGGCCCTGGCCCTATCTCTGGTTCCAATGCAGAGCATCCATCAGAGCCTTTCCCAGACTGGTACAAGTTCCTACCCAACCTCCTCACTGTCCGAGTCTGCTGCCAGCTCTTCTGGCAACTGGCAGGCCACAACAAAGTATCTATGTATCTATCTATCTGTCTGTCTGTCTGTCTGTCTGCCTGCCTGCCTGCCTGCCTGCCTGCCTGCCTGCCTGCCTGCCTGCCTGCCTGC
>JANHGC010001155.1:220368-232502 GCA_027560395.1 Boaedon fuliginosus
AAACAGTAATTAGGACAAAGAAATGATGTTGAGTTGGCCACGCCCACCCAGTCACATGGCCAACAAGCCACGCCCACCCAGTCACATGGCCAACAAGCCACGCCCACCCAGTCACATGGCTGCTGGACATCAATAGGAGTTCCGGTACCTTTTTTTTTAGAAAAAAAGCACTGGGAAAACCTTGTACTAATGCAGCACTCTGAATTAAAGTTGTCTTTTCTTCTTTAACTTTGCAGTTTTATTATCTATCTATCTATTTATTTATTTATTTATTTAGATTTATACCCCGCCTCTTTTTCCTGGTCAAGGGGAACTCAAGACAGCTTACAACAGTTAAAATACAATAGAATAATACAATATATTTAAAATTTCCAAAATACAATCATACACCAATCAATAAATACTCTTCCAAAAAACAGGGGACAGGCAATAATTAATATAATAAAGTCTTACTGGCTCTGCAGAAGGCCAGCAAATTAGGGATGGTTCTAATCTCCATGGGTGGTTGGTTCCAAAAGACCAGCACTGCCACAGAGAAGGCCTTAGCTCAGGGACCCGCCAGCTGACATTGTTTAGCTGATGTAACAGGCCGACTCTGTGGGAGGCCAACTGTGGGATCTAACTGGGCGCTGGGAGGCATGAGGTGGCAGAAGGCAGTCTTGAAGGTACCCCACTCCTAAGCCATGAAGGGCTTTAAAAGTTGTCACTATGAACCTTAAATTGCACTCAGAAGACTATTGTGAGCCAGTGCAGCTCACAGAGGAGAGGTGTTATATGGGTGCACCGAGGTACACCCTTATCACTTGCATGGCTGTATTCTGGACCAATTGGAGCTTCTGAGTGCTTTTCATGTAGAGAGCATTGCAGTAGACAAACCTAGAGGTGATGCGGGCATGAATGACTGTAAGGAAAGCCTCCTGGTCCAGGAAGGGGTGCAACTGTGCACTAGGCGGACCTGTGCAAAAGTTGTCCTGGCCACAGCCACCAAGTGATGGCTCCAATTGCAGCTGAAGATCCAGGAGAATTCCTAACTTGCACACCCATTCTGAGGGGATCAATCTTTGTCCCCCCAGAAATAACAATGGACAGTCAACTGGACCTCATGGAGGCAACACCCAGAGCCACTCAGTTTTGTCAGGGTTGAGTGTGAGCCTGTTGATCCCCATCCAGATCCTCACAGGCACCAGGACATCACCTCAATGGCATCATATGTATCTCAGGGTTGAAATGTGAGGTCCCTGGTGCTCTCAGTGTTTGGTTGTTTTCTTTCTGATATGTTTCATTACCAATCTGGGTGACATCATCAGTGCAAATGGGATTTGCTTTCATTTTATATTTTAATGGCATATTCTGTCAATTAATAAGAGTGGTTCCTTGATTTGGCTTATTGTTTATTGTTTACTTGTTTGGCAATTCCTTGATAGGGGTATGTTTGCTTCTTGATTATTGGTAATCTCTGCCTATCTGGGTGTTGATTGCTGGGGAGGAAGTGTTCCTATTTCCATGTTAGCTTTTTGATTTTCTCTGTTGAATGGTATTTAGATGTTTATGTCTATGTTTATGTCTAATCTCTGCTCATCAATACCCAGATGAGCAGAGATTGACATCAAGATTAACATCAGACCAACAATCAAGAAGCAAATAATACCCCAATTAAGGAATTGCCAAACAAGCTAGCAATAAAGGACAGCATTGATGAGGGGTGCTTATGGAATGCTTTCCTCTGTAGTATGGATCTAACTTCCTTCCCTCTTTAGGGAGTTGTCATCAGCTCAGATTATATATAGAGTATATTCGTTTATGTATATGAATGAGTTGTTTTGCATCAACGTGTTTTGTACTTTATTATGTATTATGTGTATTATAATATATATGCCCCTCATTTGGAGATAATTTTGTGGAATTCTTCATTATCTTATTTTGGGGTTGTGTCTGCTAGGTTTGCTCAATATTTATAAGCTATATATACAAGTTTATTACACTTGTTTTTGCTTTCTTTGAACTACTGAGGAAGAATAGCTATTTTTTTCTCTAAATGTTAAATTTCTTATGATGATTGATGTTTTCAAACGACTAAATTCCCACATTGCACTAGGCCGAATTGCATGAAGCTTTGATGCCTCATTCAACAAACCAGTCTCTATATGCTTCAGCTTCTTTTCAAGCTTAATATCTTGGTCTCGCAACCATAGGCCACTAGTATGAAGAGGTTTGTGGACAGTAACAACACTTAAAGGGAATATGTAGTAAGGTAGAAGTTGAAATGGCTTCTTGCATGAGTTTGTATTCAGCTCCATCTGCTGGGATGGGACTACAGTAAATGAAAATGAAAAACTTTAGGACTACATTCCATTTAGAATCATCTTCAAGGAAAAGGAAGCCTTCTATAATTCATTTTCCATAATACATGATGAGTGATTACTGCTGTTCCTGCTTTATTCAAAGGATTAGCACATTCAGATTCAATAACACCAATGAGAATAAACTATAAAACATCATATTGAAAACAACATGTTTGATTACCAAATGTGGGAAGATAAATAACATGAAATTATGGTTACTATTAAATGAAGTTGTAAGTTACCTAGAACTTTGGCAAGGATGAGGAAGGTCTAAAATAAGCAAAACCAAAAGCAGTTAAAGACACAACAATCTAAACTGGTATATCTAGGAGTTAAACATTTATCCCAGCAAAAAAAAAAAAAAAGTCCAGGATGAAGCATAGCAGAATACATAGAGGATCATCAGTTTTTCCCAAAGAACTTTGAGAGTTCTTAGCATGATATTGTGAATAAAACAACGAGGAAGCAGTGGGAAAGTTATTTTACAATGATGGTACCACAACAGTAAAGGCATTGCATCTTGTATTATTCTAATTCCTGAAAGTGGAAGGACATAAATAGAACATGTGTCAATGCATGGAAAGAAGTTATTAAACGAAGGCATTTCAAATCCACAAATCCTAGGTTGTTTTTTTTTAAATACCCCTAACCAGAGATGGTATTCAGCCAGTTCCGACAGGTTTGAGAGAAACGATAACGATAATTTTGATTGGTTCAGAGAACTGGCAAATACCACCTCTGATTGGCTGACTGCAGTAAATACCACCCCTGATTGGCTGACTGCATAACCACGCTCACCAAGCCACGCCCACAGAACAGGTAGTAAAAAAAATTGAATCCCACCACTGCCCCAACCCAGGGTATTCAAAGGGGGGGGGGAACTAACATAAATCATCCTGAGAAGCAAGTGGCAACTAGTGGATAAAATAAAAATGCTCCATTAATCTTGACACTGAGAGAAATTGAAGAGAGGGACAGCTTATGCTACATTGTGGGAGGTTTTCAAGAAAAGATTGGACAACCATTTGTCTTTGGTGGAATAAGGACTTTGGGACTAAAAGACCACCGAGGTCCCTTCCAGCCCTATGATTTTGTCCAAATATCCGGCCATATCTTTGGAGTCTATTTTAAATCCAATGTACAAATTTCAACTATGAGATACATTCATGGTTGCTACAGAATAATTTTAAGCCTTTGAACACCCTATTTCGCAGAAAGGAAGAGCCCTCCAGAGTTTCTTAAGATGCATTAAAAGCGATTAGGATATCCATACAGAAATCTCAGCAGTTGGAATGTGCCTCTGTTTTAAAATTCCATTTCTTCCATCCAGATTTCTAAGGTGGAGACTTTCTCAGGCAGTTTATTCATGGCATGTTTAAGAACTGGTGAGGAGCCTATTTTCTTAACTGATAACGGAGGAATGCCTGGCAGGTTAGAAAGGGAATCTCTCTTCTAAACATACCATTAATCGTGTATAATGGAGACCTCACCCTCCTTGCCTCTTGCATCACAAGGGCTCTGCTCATATTTCATCTGATGCTTATAGAAATCAGCTGGAATTTGAACAGTATAATAACATCCCAAGCAACCCAGTCATACTTAAGTCTTGGTTTTGTTGATGGGCAAACCTTGTTTAAGGTTGAGATAATTGAGTTAATTGAATCCAGACTCAGTATCTCCAAATAAGAATTTCCCCCTCATTTTATCTGGATTAAGTTTTGCCTACATCCAGTCTTCCATTACTATCTTCATTAGTTCAGTGTTCAAATCAGTTTTTTTTTTTTAAATCAATAAACACACAATTATCCTCATATTTGAAACAGGCTTTCCCAACCAGATGCCTCTCAGATATGTTGGACTGCAATCTTCATCATCCTCAGCCACCTCAAGAATAGTAATCCAACACTATTGAAGGAGATCAGGTTATGAAAGAGTGAGTTTCAATGTAGCACTCAAGCCTGTGCCCCCTTTAAATTCAATTTTTTATTTTGGCTGTTGCTTCCTTCACTGAGGAAGTCTGGATTTTCCCACACAGATAATTAAACACTCTCTTCAAGGTAGGGTGATTTTGTTCAGGAAAATAATGCAAGGGGGCAGCTTTCTCTCCAGCAGTCTACAAGACCATTATTTTTTATCAAAACTCCCATCTGTGATTTTGAAGTAGTAATAACAAAACACTGTGATGCATCATAAATCTGTGGCAGGACATGGATCAGAGCAGTCACAGATCTTAACACATTCATAAAATAGTTTTTCACACACGTTCAAATTACCCTCTGGTAGATGTCTTAAACCATTATCATGCAGGAAGCATTAGTTTATTTTGGGGTGCTCTGATGCACACATAAGAACTAAGACTACTTTTTAAAAACACTAAAACTGAAATTTCATATATGTGATACTACAAAGAATACCATACTAGCTGCTTGTTGTATACTGTAATTTTTATAAGGATATTTTTCTTTTATTTATGCAAAAATATGTGCATCAGATTTCTGTGGTCTAGATGTAGAGACATGTACTTGTATCTGTATGACATAAGCACTTCAGTATTTTTCTCTGAATGGTGTCTCTGTTCAGCAGCCATCTATATATAAAGCTGCTATTCTCTAAGCATGATCTATGAGTAAAAATCTCTACAATTGAATATAAAATGCCATGTTTGTAAAATGGTAAAAAAAATGAGGCCCTAATTCCTTTAACCCAAGAAATTCAGAATGAATACTGTCCTTAAAACTTTAATCATTCAATATTTGCATTTGGTAATGAATGAGTAAGAAATCCAACTAAGCACCTTAGATACTGATCTAGGACTTGAAAACATCATTAGGATCTGTAACAGCTGTTTTGCTCACTTTTAGTTCCTTGATAGGAGCTGTTAATATGCAGACAATTCCTTTTCTTGTTCAACTAACACCTCTCTTTAATACTTCCAGCTTCCTTCTTTCTCAATGATCATAGCCTAGGCACTTTTATTTACTGCAGTGCTAACTGAACCGCCAGATGGATGGCAAATAAATATGATAAATAAATTTATGAGATTTGACTTGTCACTGAGATAATTCAAGATCTCAAGATCATGACTACAATGAACAAAACAAGGATACAAATCATACTTTAAAAAACCTGCAAATAAAATACAAATGTTCCCAAAATGCACTCATCTATTTACCTAGTAATTAATCATCAATGAGCTGCTAGGTTTAAACACAACTACGTAGGGATGGAATGCAGGATAGCTAGCAGGATTTACTAGCTTAATTAGTCAAATGTCTAGGTAAAAAAAACCCTAGAGACTTCTGTATTTAAGCTTCTCTTGTAATTTGATAGCAGGAAGCATTATAAACATTTTAAAATTAATGTTCAGTCTATACTAGTATTATCTATCCTTATTTAATAAACTTTAGCAGCTTTCAGTATTCCATACATTAGTTCTCTTAGGGTTTTTTCTTTTTTCTTTCTTTTTTTAAATCATAGATTGAGCTTGATTTTTTACTTGGATGCTTAATGCTTTGGCCTGGAAAAGTTATGGTTTCTGTATTAAATTTGTTGCTCATACTCCCATACAACTTTCCACCATTTTGGTGTTTTTTATTTTTAATATGTTTTCACAGGTTTGCAATTTCTGATGTGATACTAAAAGAAACAGAACTGAAGTCTGTTGCATTATATATTGCTGTCCATCAAATAATATATATGTACACTAGAAACCCTATAAGATATTTGTACTCTTTTGCTATTTCCACTATTGTGCAGTACAAAAATACAAAATTCTTTAAAGGTATTAATTATTATCAGACCTGTTTAAAGGTGTTTAGGCCTTTTATATAAAAATATGTTAAGGGTGGAAAACAAAATCTCACTTTAATCTGTGATTAAAGCATTTGTGCTGTTAATCATCACAGATAATGAAAGTTTAAAAATACAGCATGTTTTTTGTAAACATACCTACCAAAGTGCTATTGCCAAATGATACTACAGTTCTTTCTTTTACCTATATTCCTTGGGGAATATCACCTATAAGAAATCTCTTGAAAATGAATAGGAAGCAACAATGTCAGAGGCTGTGCTATGGCGGGAGAAAAGCAGAACCTAAACTCAAACTCGAAAAAAGTAATCAGGTAGATATAACTGGGTAATGAAAACTTGTTAAACTCAGATACTGAATAAAATCAATCAAGAATCTATCTTTCTGGTGACAAAACAATGAGGCATCTTCCTAGTTTGCATGTGTAAATTAAGCTTTATAATGTACAAACACTAATTTCTGACTGAAAAATAACAGTAGCTTCCTGCAGGATCTTGGCAATTAAAAAGACTTTATGCCTTTTAGCTCCCATAATGAAGACTGTAGAAATGGCTTGCAGATGGATCTGCTAAGAAGATACTATAAGATTTCAAGCAACTACCCAAGCAGATTCATACTAGCAAAATTGCCTTTTTGGTCTTTTCTTCAGCATATTGCTTCTTGGATGGCATCATTAATCCCGCTGTGCAACTGAGCAAGGTCCATCCCTATTTTTTTTTAGTGTATTCAGAAGGCTTGCCTTTGAAACAACAAAGATTTCAAAGATACTAAGCTTTGACAGATACGTCCTTTTATATTTCCCTTTGGATGATTCATTGAAAAGCTTCTACTCATAGTGTAAACTACATGGGGATTAGAAAAAGGGAACGGGGAGTTGTTCCAGAGAATGGTGGACAATGATTATAATAAGTTCCCGCCCCCTCCTTATCACAAATAATCCCTAAGAATTTCCTTTATAAGAATCTTGGCATAGTGAACCTACTCTTTATGCCATTCAGAGGTTGGGATTAGGAGAGCTACAAGGATAAAAGGACACTTCAGTGTTTCAGAGTGAGATTCAGTACATTTTGTCTTTTTAATAAATGAGTACAGTTGAACCTTCAACTACATCATCAGTAAACTCTTGTTCATACAATTGGGAAATAATCTGTTTTTATCTATTCCAGAATTGTCTGCATCTCTTTGAGCCTGAGTATCCAATTCTAATTCAACACCATCAATGCTATTCCAGATTGTAACCACATCATAAGATATTTAAGCTGAATGTGTTAGTAGGTTATTTTTTAAACTATAGGGGATAAAAATGTGGGAGAAGAGAGATGGATATTTGAATATTTCAATTTTCAATATTTTAAAAGCCTATAGTGTGGCTTAGCTTTTTTAAAACATTCAAGGTCGGCTTGGTGCTGAAATGTCTTATTTTGGAATCTTGAAATCTGCAATTACAATCTCAAAACAGAAATGCAAAACCAAAACCAAATTAGATATCAAAATAATATTTCTGAAATGCTTGCTGAGCCAGATTCCAAAGTGTGGGTGGGTTGTTCCTGGTTTGATTTGGCTGCTCTGAGTACTTCATGACAGAGGAGTGAGGTATTCTCAGTGTAATCATGCATCCTATATTTGTAGTCAGGAGGTGGCAGTAAAATTCTTTTAGAGGCTTTTGCTGAGTAACGGAGTATTCACTTGACACTGATTCAGCTATCAAAGTACTTAATGGTTCAGGGAAGATACTGTGGAAATAATTGTTTTCCTGTAGTTGATACTGAGTTGCCTCTGGAGGGCAGAATAACTCCATAGCATGTTGAAATTAACAGTACTATATCTTGGAAGCCTCCATATTCAAAACTTCTTTGGAGGCATCTGGAAGGCCTCACATATCTTGTTGAGTTTGCTTCTACATTTTCTCTGATAGCTGTTTCTGTAACTTCAGCAATCTGTTCTCTCAGATCAGATGTTTCCTTTGCTGATTTTTTTTTAAAAAAATACAATTATTAATACGATTACAAACACTGGATTGTAATTGAACTATGAATTTCTGCAGTCAGTTAAGTGCAATGTTTTTGACCACAAGTTTTTCCAGTTAATAAACAATAGACTTTTGCTTCATATGTATTTTTATCTATGTTGGAAATCAAGCATTAAAAATATTTTTGGCCAAGTTTCTCCAGAAAATAAAAAGTCTTTTGTTTCAAATATAAACATATATTTTATTTTTATCTACATATTGAAAACCAAACTTTTCTAATTTGACCAGAATTATTTTATTTTAAAAGCATCCAAAGGTTCAGAAGAGAAGAAAAATATTTTTAATATAATAAATGAAATAAGAATGAATGATCCCAATATAATTCCTTTAAGAGAGTAGGAATATTGATAAAGCTTTCACCTAATGTTAAAAATTAGTAATGTCTAATTGGAAAGAAATTCCAAGTTCCCATAATCCAGTTACCATAATTTTAATTTGGACATTTTAGGATGTTATTCTTTTTCTATAATTTGGCCAGATAGTATTCATTACTGGTTGAATTAAAATATAGTAAATAAATCTTACCTTACATCCCAAGAAAATACTACTTCGGTAGATGTTATTTATCATACTGAGAGCATCTGGAGCAAAACTGCTCCAACTGATTAGGAGACATTTATGAGTGATAGTGCATCCTACAATATTCAGTGATGAAAAAGGTAACACTTTACACTTAGGCAAGAAAAACCAAATGCACAGGTATAGAGTAGGTTCCTGGCTCAATAGGAGTCACTGTGGAAGGGATCTAGTAGTCCTAGTGGAGAATTACTGAAATATGAGCCAGCAGTGTGTTGCAGCTGCACCCCTCCCCCCCAATGCCTCAACAGAAGGATAATATCAAGATCACATTAGGTGCTACAGGTAGTACTGCTTTATACTGTACAAAGAGACTACACTTGGTATACTGCATCCAGTTTTGGTCACCATGACACAAAAAAGATATTAAGACCCTAGAAATGTGCACAAAAGAGTAACAAAGATGATTCGGGGTCAGGAGACTAAAACATACAAAGAACGATTGCTGGAACTGGAATGTCTAATCAAATTAAGAGAAGGACTATGTGGTGAAATATACTAAGTTGATGGATCTCCACTTCTTGCCTTAAATTAATAAAAGAAATGAATACAAAACAACTAATGCGTACAAAATATAAACCTAGTTTTTATTAAGACAAATAACTAACAAACTTATTTTTATCTTTTAGATATTCAGAATTATACAGACAGTATTTCTCTTTCCACAGCCAAAAGAAGAACAAGAAGAAGAAGGAACAGGACCGAAGTGGGAGGTCTTGAACATAATGAACAGTCAGAGAGTTTCTTATCCTGTAAAGATAGAAGGTAAGCTAGTTAAAGTCTTCTTACAATTATAATAATGTATAATAACACAGAAATGTTCCCACATGTTATCACTAAGGAATGGAATTCATCGTTGACTCCTTGTGTCCTACTTTTCAATGATAGGTATTGGGCTTTGCAGAAGACAAATTTCCCTGGGTGGCAATATCAATTATGATGCACAGCATAGTCATTGCAGCAGCAAGCTAAAAAAAAAGGTAAATTCCAGGGGTTTGGCAGGATACTAATTGGAAAATACTTGATTACACGGTCAGGTTATGGTTTAGGTTCTTTCAAAAACTGCAGTCTTATTGCTGCCCTCTGACCTTCCCAGATGAGATGAGGGAAGGAGTAGCAGAGAGAAAATTGGGATAATTAAATAAAACCAAGACTGATTCTGAAGAACTACTGTACATCACTATGTGGTTTTTCTGGTAAAAGTAGGAATTGTCTTCTTCTGTAATATATCTTAATTTCTGAGTTCGGTGTATAATACTGATGGTTACCCATTCAAAAACTAATCACCCTTGTACCTGCTTAGCTCCTGAGTTCAGACACAGCGATAGATAACAACATATGCTGAGGTAGGAAAGGTTAAAATTTATCTTCTTTAGTTGATTTTTAAAGTCCCCTGTTACTATTAGGCTACCTGCATAGCTTGCAATTCATTTACTATCTGATGAAGAGGGCAACTTTTCTTTAAAGAGAAGGAATACACTAATCTTTAAGGCAGAAGGCAGAAGAAAGAGTCTCATGGCGCAGTGGTTAAATGCAGCACTGCAGACTCTGCTGACTTATTCAGCAGGTTGTCAGATCGAATCCCCAGGCTCAAGGTTGACTCAGCCTCCCATCCTTTCTAAGGTTGGTGAAATGAGGACCCAGATTGTTTGGGGGCAATAAGCTGACTCTGTGACCGCTTGGGGAGTGTTGTAAAGCTCTGATAAGCACCGTATACAATCGCTAGTAACAGGAGGCAAGGTCAGAAATGGATCCATCAGCATTTACAGAGCAGTCAACCAGCTGTCTTCTCAAACTGTAAAACTTATAAAAATGCCTATATACTCACAAAGGCTCCAAGGATTGGCCAAGAATCCGTAAGAGCATTAAATGTCAATTAAAAGAATGGCAATGTGGCTCTGACCTTCATCATTTCCCTGTTTCCACCCTGGGCTTCTTTCTTTGCTGCTGGCAATTGGGAGAGATGGAATTACGTAGCTTCATTTCACATGGAGGAAGTATCCTCTGTGCATGCACACCCAAGCGTACACAATACGAAGGCCCTCCAAGTGGTCATTATGGAGCCTTTGAGAGCTTGTGGTCATCGTGAGACTTCCAGGAGCAACAATGCTGCAAGTAAAGCACCCACTTAGATGGCTGAAACTGCTTTAGTAAGTGCCTTAAACCGATACGTGTGATCTGGGTTTGAGTGCATCAGCGGAGAATAGAAATAAAAAAGTGTTGAGTGTTAATAATAGTGGAAGTGTGGCTGTAGAGTGCAAAATCACGTGTGCTACTCTAACGGTGGGTATTGGTTTCAATCGATATCTTCCCTCCTTTGTGGCAATCTAGTTCCCCTTAGCGATTATCCATCTGGGGAACAGATGCTTGGTCTCTCAAATAGTGGAAAACAAATAAATATGAATGTAATTGTATTGTTTATATTCCTCGTTAGATACAGATTTAAAAACTGCAAAGGAGAAATTCTGTTCCTTTTGCGATTTTGCATTTGTTAGCCCCTTTTTTAAATGCATTATAATTAACTGGAACGTTGCTACAAACAACTCTGTATAGGTTCAGTTTAGCGCTTCTATAATGGGAGAAAACGTAGAGAGAAAAAATCAGGAAAATTTAATAAATAAATAAAGAGTGACTTCCATCTCTAAACATTGTCCGACAGCAGGTAAGCGTCCGTGGTTTTAATCAGTACATTAATCAATTAAAGGTTTTGTAGTTTGCCAGTGCCTAGTTTAATTTAGTTTAAATTCTATCGTGTAATTGGATTGTATTAGCATTTTCTATCTAAAATGAATAGTAGCTCTTATTTCCTGTAATACTCTGCCCGTGATTTAATAACTCCCAAAAAATATCGCTCTTGCACTTTAATTAATGTGGAAACGTATCTCCCTTTCATACATTTATATCACTCAAACTCACATATCGAGGGGGAGTTTTTTGCAAAATCAAAATCATCAATTAGTACTTCAAAGTTTGTTGTAGCAAGCCACGCTGAATAGTTCTAATATCCTTCTGTTTAGGATCCAGATCCAGAATAATTGAAGAACCTTGAAACTAGGCGCAAAAGGTTTTTGGGTATTTTTCACCAAATAATACACCTAAAAAATTGGGTGGATAAATTCTCTTCTCAACCCAACAATTTCTTCTCTTCTCCGCCATCTTTTTCCTTCATTTCTCCTTCATTTCTTTCTTCATCCCTCCCTCCTTCCTTATCTCCCCCATGTTCCTTCCTTCCCCCTCATCCTTCCTTCCTCCCTCACTTCAATTTGTCTCTCTTCCTCCCTTCCTCCCCCCTCCCTCCCTCCTTCCTTCCTCCCTCCCTTCTCTTCCCTGCCATCTTCCTTCCTTCATTTCTCCTTCATTTCTTCCTTCGTCCCTCCCT
>JANHGC010001162.1:9068-27920 GCA_027560395.1 Boaedon fuliginosus
CCTGAAAATAAGACCGGGTGCCTTTTTGGGTGGCAAAAAAATATAAGACAGGGTCTTATTTTCGGGGAAACACGGTAAAGAAATTGAGAAACTAAGGGCTGAATGAGGGTATTAGTTGTCTGGTTCTTCAAATAAAAATATTTCATAATGAAACATTTTGTTGCAAATTCTATCTATGTTCAGCATTGCAAAACAACTACACTACAAACTTAAAAATAAATGAAGAGGATTTTAATTCTATTTTTCCACCCTAACAAGAATACTGTGAACTCGATGATCTATTTGGGTATATATATTACATTTTCAATTTTTGTGCTTACATTAAGACTCATAGTTGGTAATCTACACAACTTGACACAACCTAGTTATAAGATACCTCTCTTGAAACAAGAGTTTACAAAAGCTTAGTAAATGAGTCAGTTACCGCCCCACCAAAGTAGAGTCAAGACAAGAAAAACCTGTTATAGAACAAAATCTCAAAGGAAAGGGAACTCTCAAAAAGAAATCAATATTATTTGTTAACCTATAAAAACCATTTATTCTATTTTAGGCTTAGCTCATAAATAACTACAAATTGAATGAAAAAGTAGTAAAATTACATAGAGTGGGCATATACACATATATACAAATTGAAAAACCTTCTCTCAGGACACTGAATAGAATAAGAGAAATATAAAACATATTTAGCAAAGCAATCAAATTATATCACTTGTCATATTTCCATCATTCATATGAAATTATCTTAGGTCCCACCAGCATTCAATATGAAAGAAATTGTGTATCTGGAAATATAGTATTATAACATATTATGTATTCCGGAAATATAGTACTTGAACTACATGACAGATTCAAGCATTACTAAAAGAAGCCACAATGAAATGAAAAAAAGTTATAATTTCCATACATTTTCATTATTGCGGAGAATATGTGGTCTAGTGGTTAAGGCACCAGCTAGAAGACCCTAAGAGCTAGTCTTGCCTAAGGCATGAAAGCCAGCTTGGGCCAGTCCTTCTCTCTCAGCACAGCCCACCTCATGGGGTTAATGTTGTGGGGAAAACAAGAAAAGAAAGCAGTATTAGTTATGTTTATCACCTTGAGTTATTTATGAAAAAAATAAAGATAGGATATAAATCAATCAATAAAAAATAACCTCTTAAACACACACATACGCACACAGATATATATGCTATATTAAGAACACTATAATTCAGGCAGTAAAAAAAATCATTTTATCTCCACAATATGTACACATCCCTAGGCATACTACATGGAATTGGAAGCCCCAGATATCACATAGCTTATAAATGATATAATTGTTATTAACATAGCCATGTCTCAAGATCTAATTACAATATCTTCCAATAAAGACATTTGGCTATTGGGGTGTTATCATTATTTTTGCAATAGAGGTAGCCCTTGACTTGCGACTAGCAACCAATCAAAGTTAAGACAGGGCTCCCCAGAGCTACTTATGACCCGGTTTTGAAGTTCCGTTGGTGGTCCTCCCCTCTGGTGTTACATGATTGCATCTGAATGCTTGCCAACTGATCTGCAGTGTTGCAGGGTCATCTGACTGTAATTTATGTTTTTTGTTGGAAACCTGTGCTTACTTCTAGTTTCCAGAAAAAAATGCCCACTGGCAAAAATGGATTCACTTAAAGATGATGTTCACTTAGCAACTGCAATGTTTCCTTAAATGATTGCTGCAAAAAATCTCATAAAACCTGGTGATTTAATGACAGGCAATGAATTACAACTGTAACTTTGAGCTCAATTAGTTGTAAATTGAGGACTACCTGTACCTGATTTTAAATTCCTACAAACAGAATCCACTTATCGTGGGGAAAAGGTACTTGTCTCATATCTTCTCTGGAAAATTCAAGAATCATCTGGAATACTGTGTTTAGTGGCTGTCTCATTCAGTGACTATTCACAAATATGATAGTAACAGTAATAAAAAAAATATTTTCTAGTCAATTCACACACACTAATGACCAGATTTTGTGTACCTGACAATATACACTGGAATGACAGTAACACTGCAACTGCAGCACAGGTGAACTTTATGCAAATGAGGTAACAGCAACCAGTGATCATCTCTCTCACTCTCTCTCTCTCTGTCATATATTTGCTTACTGTCCATTTTGTTTCTGATTTAAGGCATGCATTACAATTGCTAAATGAGAGGATGGTCTATCAGTGATTGGAATGAAGTTCCAGCCATGAGTAGTGGTTCTCTAGATGGTAAAAAGACAACTCTGGATTCAAGGCAAGTTTGAGTTTGACATTTTCAATTGGGGTGGCATTTTGTCACTAGACTATCCATCAGCATAGTTTGCTTTGTTCTTTCAATATAATATTATCAGAAATCTGACTACCGACATTACTAATAAATTTTTGAATTGTACATTGTTGCCATTGTTGTACATTCGGAGGTTGGAGAAGGCAGGAAAGAGCCAGCTTCCATCACACAGCATACATATGCAGTGTGCAAGAAACCTATCCCTTCCTGTCCTATCCTGGCTCCCACGATCCTCTAAGTTGGGAGTGGCAGGCAGATGCAGCACAATTCTCATTCCACGCATGGCAGCACTGAAGCCAAACCTGATGAGTCCAGTAAACCCTGGATGGAAGTGGGAGAAGGTGGGAAAAGAATTTGACAGAAGGTGGGAAAGGGCCAGTTTCTGGCACATTGCATACATGTGCTCTGTACTAGAAATCAACCCTCCCCTGCCCTAAGTATGCCCTAAGCATACTGGACCACCACCCAGTATGCAATTTTTTATGCTTATTGACTTGAGAACAAAATGGACCTATGAAGTGCCACTCAGAATATAACCCGTTTGTACTGAATTTAATGTACTGTACATAATAAAAACATTGAATCTGTATTAAACATTCTGAAAAGTTATTGACAGTTAACAGAAAGAGAATTCTGATATTTTCTTTATATTATTATTTGATGCCAATTTCTTTTAAATTTAAGTCAGATTTTCCAATTATGGCTTTCATTTTTCATTAATTAATACATTAATAATAAAAACATTTATTATTAGATTTTTTATCCTAATTTTTAAAATATAGATAGATAGCTTGGTCAACTCAAGGCAGGAAACATATATTTAATACTCCTACCCTCATTTTCCCCACAACAAAAATTTGAGAGGTAGATGGAGCTGAGAATGATTGGCCTAAAGTCACCCAGCTGGCTTTCATGCTTAAGGAAGGTTTAAAGTTCAGTCTTCTGGTTTCTAGGCCAGCACTTAATCACAATAGCAAATGAATAAAATAACAATGATATGTAATATTACTCATAGCCTAAACTTTAGTATTAAAGGATATAGCATTCTCAAACTGTTCAATGCTACATTAAAACAAGTCATCTATAAATTATCCTGTACAGAGAATATATAAACTTGTCAGGTTTTATTCACTTTTCCCAATCTATATATATATATAAAAGAGAGCTGTAGGTTTTTATACAAAAATTTAGTTCTGCACCAATCTGCCCAAAATTTCACACAAATCTTTGGTAGGCTTGCAAAATCAGCACTGGAGGAGGGAGAGTGTCCCAAAATTCTTTTCCCCTATTTCAGTAAAAAAAGGGAGCCAATTGGACCCACCCACTTTTAAATACCAAGCTCAGCTCTACTGAGGCCTGAAGCTCTCTAGCCAACAGGAGCAACATATGGAAATCGGCATTATGAAGAGGAGGGGGGTAAAGAGAACCCGAGCAAGGCCGGGTCATCAGCTAGTACTGTATATAACTAATTAAAAAATTCTAACATCTCAAAATTCAAGAGGCTCTAATACTGTAAATTCTTGTGTGGGTTATTGAAGGTAGTACCAACAAGCTGAGTTTAATCAAACAAATTTGAATATCCTAACCAATAACAGGAATATTTAAAATGAATATGAATTATTCTATTTGTCCGTCTGTCTGTCTATCTAGATAAAAATATAGAAAAATCTTCCCTGAATAAATTTGGTAGGTCATTGTGTGACATACAATAGGTGAACTAGATAGGCCTGCTTGTTCCAGTGTGGATTATAGAATTATAGGGTTGGAAGAGGCCATTGAATGTAACTATCTACTCAATGCATGAATCTCAGTTAAAGGAACCCAGATAGAGAGTTGTTTTCCTCTAAAGGTATGACTAGTCTATTTAACACTGATTATCTTATATTAACTTTATAAAAATATATTGCTACATTTTGTTTTGTTCTCCTCTTTTAAGAAAGTATAAAATATAAACAATTCAGAAAGCTATCATTGAAAATACTGATCAAGCCAGTCAAAGACCACAGACACTCCATATAACTTTTACTGTTAAAAGTGACCTGTCTGTCCAGCCACCTTCTAAACAAAGAAATTACTAATAGTTCAGACAACTTCTGATTACTACCATGTGAAAAGATCACAATTTAAAATGACAGAGGAAACTTTTTTTTCCTTATGTACCCCACTTTATTAGGAACGTAATTTTACATGCTTTAAAAGCAGACAGCTATTCCAGCTCATTTCCATTTTACCTACATATTTCCTTCAATTCTGACAGGAAGAATATAGGATTTTCCTTGTAATCTATTTTTAACAAATTAGAAGCATTCTACTTTTCCGAATTATTCTGAATTGTGCTATTAATACAGTACAGTACAGAAGTTACATGAGCCCTCCAATTCCAAAATAAATCTGATTAAATTTAGATAAAATATTGATCAATAAAATGCCTGGATATTCTATCTCTAGTATTTATGGATATTAAACTTTAAATGTTCGTCTAGAAAACATGCTGAAAGCTTGGATCCTGAAGCACTGCCAACTGAATTAACAATTTTTAGTTAGAACACCTAAGTATCTAAAAGACAATTATTTTACAATTTGTTCTTGTATAATTCCCCCCCCCCCAGAATTTGCTAGATTTCTTGTATACCTAGCTCAAAGATAAATAGTTCAAAGTGAAAATGGAATATAAACAAGTATATTGTCTGAGATAATAAACTACAATAAAGTTGCTGTAGATAACCAATCCTCCCTAATTGTTTCAGATTATATAGCAGTTGCTCCTCCAGCAACCCAGAAAAAAAGTTAATAAATATATGCTGATGCAGAATAATTCAAACACATCTTTAAGTTCTAGTTTAGGAGAAAAATTGGCATAAACAACCTTATCAATTACTCCTACAAAATATTATAGAAATATTTGTTTAGAACATTGTAAGAAGGAAACTAGATTTGCCTGAAAATCCTGCATAGACATTCCATTTGTTTTCCATTTATATTCTCAAGATACTAGTAATATATATCCTACTTTATAGCCTATTTAGTGCAAAAAAACAGAAGACGTTCAAATCATTTGTCACTAAGCGGCTATCAGGCAGATACACCTTCAGGCAAATCTACTGTTCATACTGTCATAAAAATAAACCAAAATAACTCCCAGGTGAATCACTTTGGGATCCTTGAGGAAAGATTTGAATTTAAGTAAAGAAAATAAAGCCATTATGCACTATTTGCTATTACCATTCCATAAAAAGGTATCCCACAATAGCCATGAATAGAGCTTCAAGCACCTTAATTCTCTCTCTCTCTCTCTCTCTCTCACACACACACACACACACACACAATTTTCAACTGCCTTGTATAAAGCAAATACATATATAAAGCAAATACATCCATTTGCAATTTTATATAAAATAAATCTGCTTCAGTTTACTTTTAATTTTATATAAATACGAATACGACAGATATCTACTTTGTTTATTTTTCAAGTTCTTAAAAAAAATCTCAAGGGCCATTTTAAAACTGCTTGAAGCAGCAAAGTGAAGAGATAATATGCATCGGTAAAACCAGCGCAGTGATTACATGATCTTTCGCTACAGAGGGGTAAGAGAGTGGAAGATGGGGGAAAACGTTACTGCTACAAGTTCTGAAATTTAAAATGAAGGGGAACAAAACATAGACACGGGAGTGTAAATCTTTTCCATTTAAAAAGTTTCGCAACTTTTCTAAAGTATGCTAATATTTTGACAAACACACTCCAAACACACAATTTATTTTAAGGGAGGGTGGGGTGTCTATGAAAGCCAAAACAAGCCCCCCCTGGCCCCGACCTCTGGATCTTACCGCGATGAGAGCGCTGCTACGGCCGTGCTGTTGCTGTTCACCGCCCGCGGTGTCACCGTCCAGGCCATTGACTCCAGGCCTGTCGGAAGAAGTGGAGGTAGACGCTGGGCCCCCGGCCCCCGGGGCCGGAGCAGAGGAAGGCGGATGCGAAGGAGCCGTCGGAGGTGGCGCAGTGGGGGGAGGCAGGGGCGGCTGGCGGTGCTTCCCCGCTCGCTTGGCCTTCGCCTGCAAGCAGCGCTGGTGAAGGGCGAAGGTCTGCTGGCGCTCCAGCTCCAGGCGCTCCGGGGACACGGCCTGGTAGCGGGACTCACAGGCGCTGTGATGTCGCCGGCAAAGCTCGATGCGCCGGCGGAGCCGCTCCATCACCGCGCTGTGCTGCGACACCACGAACTCCGCCATGGGGCAAGGAGGCAGAACCATGAGCCGCGAGCAGAAAAACACAGAGCACCGGGAGCAGTCGGCTCTTCACTCCGCCATAGCTGGCGGCGAGGGACACCGGGCACTTCGGAGCCCAATTCTCCCTCTTCTTCTGCCGTCACCACTACCTTTCACAGGCGCGGGGGCGCCCCGGTGCCGCCCGACCCGAACGAGCCCGCCTTCCCGATGCAGGCCCGCTGATTTCAGTCCCCTGCCCCAGTCTAGCTCAGGCCCAGAGCCACCCAAACCCCCCGTTTCCCATTGTTATCCGCGCCTCAGCCGCCGCCATCTTGAAATTGTTTTACCCCTTTTCTCCCCGACTTGGGAAGCCTGCCCAGTCCGGAGCTGGTGGCCTTTCCTAGGTAGTGGCAGACGTCACGGCGCACACACTCACTGGCAGTAGGCGTTAACGGACTGCTGTAACAGCCAATCGGAGATGAGAACGGAAAAAAAGGGAGGGGGAGAAACTGGGGGAGGGGATTTCCCTTTCCGTTTCTCTCCTCCACCCCCCACCCCCACTTCTCTACGACCTTTCCGGAAAAATAGAAGGGGCGGGACTTTATGATTGACAGGAAATGTCTCCGTATGCAGCTTGTGCTGGGATGGCTGAAACTTATAGGCCTGCCCCTCGCATACGTATTGGGCAATAAGTGTAGCAATACGTAAAAGTAAATACTGAACGGTAGTTGGGTTTTACATTGAAAATATGCAAATGAGCAATAAAGGCCGAACCAAGCGTTTGAATTCTCACCAGCCTTTCCTTTATATTAAGGACAACTGCCATTTTAAGTGGATACTTCCATGGATTCAGTATGCACTGATTTAAAAGTTTGCTTTGCCGGACTAATGATTAACATAGTGTAAAACAATAACCTAAGTCTGGGTCCCCTTAAGACCCAGAAATTAAGGGTTTTAAGCCCCCGTTTATTTAATTTAGTAATCCCTCCCCCCCCCCGCCCGGACAATAATAAATTAAGAATGCCGCCCAACTCTCAGCAACTCTGGGCGTTGAGAATAGTCTTAGGTTAACCCACGGGATAACATAAATAAATGCTAACTAAAGGGAGAAAGGTTTTCACCTCTAATTGGAAAGCACGAAAATACTAAAAACGGTTTCTTTTCCTCTTGCTTGATGGTGCAAGTTCCGCTCAGAGGGCTTAAGCACACCAATGGGCGCTAGCTCAAAAAAAAAACAAACCACCCAACACCCTCAAAATCCAGCCACCAGCAAGGAATTTAATCAGGTCAGAATGCGAACTCTTTTGTATGTTTGGAGAAAAAGAGCCCCAAAGTGCATTTGGAGATGTGTAAGCATTTGCAGATATTGACCAGATTTTAAAATACCTATTAGCGAAAGTGTCAACTCTTGAACAGGTAGGTATACATACATTTATGTAACTTCCAGCGTTATCTATAATTTAGGCTTTTTAAATTGCTGGTTTTAGCGTTGTTTAAAGTTTTAGCATATTACTTGTGATTTATGTTACAATATATTTGGTGAACATTCGTGTGTTTAAACCTAATGTTGGAAAAAGAATGAATCCAACCATTATTGGATCAAATCAAGCAATTTATTGCCAGCAGATTGGTATTTGTTACCTTAAGGAAAAGTATCTTACATGTTTAACACACAAACAACTTTTGAAAGTTTTAAGGCCGCATTCTTGGGACATTTCATAATATTTCTTCAGTGAAGACTTTTATTTCATAAAAATATTCCAAATAAATAATTATTTTGGCATACAAACGTGTGCCAAGCTATCACAGCATCATTTTGAAGTTACAAAAAGTCCAGGAAGCAAATTTATAATTAAAAAATTTGCAACGTAAAAAAGGCTACTCATTGACTACCCATTTCTTCTATAATGGTTCATTTTAGAAATATGTGCTCTGTAAATCAAATGTGTATTAACTATGTATCAATAATTAAAATATTTCCTATGGTGGTCAATTTTCATATTGAAATTGTACATGTTAGAACAAGGTTATAAACAGTGATATAAACTTGTGTACTTTGAACACTTCAGAAAGATTAACACATTTCATGAAGGCTCAGGTTTCTAAATGCAAGATGCTCACTATTAAACAAATTTGGAACACACTATCTCAATATAGTATTATTCATAAAATTCATTAAATTTCCATTCTTTTAACAATCCTGACTCAAAATATTCTCAGTAGGACATTTAAAATGCAATGCAGACAATTTAATCACTTTGCATTTTGGATACTGCTCAGTTTTTCTGCAACATAGTACTAATAGTTCTGAAGGAAGATCTATCAACTCTTCTGTCTTTAGGTTATGGAAGCCAACCCCCGGAAAATATTACAGACTAGACAGTAGAAAAATAGTGATCTACGTTTCTTTATTGATCAAGTAAGCTTACATTTGTTTATAACTTAACCAATATATTTATATGCATACTGCATCTTCAGATTTTTACAACAGTCAGGACTTAAGTCACAATCTTGTTTACCAACACTTGAACCCTGCATCAAATACTGGCATTTAGAAAATTATAATAGAGAAGGCAAAGAGGTGCAAAGAAATATATTCTTAGCACCATATTTAGTGTCACAGGAGAACTGGGGCCACATTATGGAGATCTAGGATACCCTTTGCCATTTATGATTAATCGTGTTCAGCTCTCCTGTCAACCATAACATCCCCATATGAAATGGGGTAAGTATCCTAAGACAGAACACACATTTACTTAAGATTTTTATCTTTTTTTAAAGCATCTATATATTCATATGTTGCATATGAACTGTGACTGATTTGAAATTGCTACAATGCACTTTCTTTTCCAAACAAAAGTAGTCAAATATCTTATTCATTCTAAAATTCTTTAGAACATTTCCTAAAAGTTTATTTTAAGTCGATTTCTTTCCAACTAAGAGTTCAACTATGTCAGTGTAAAAATATTTCCTGCATCGGAATGGTTTTCCATAGTCTTTTTAAAATCATCTGTTAAGTTACCAATTCAGTGCCCCAAATTACTTGGAAATTACAAATGACTTTTTATATTAATTTTTTGCTTTATTATTCTTAAATAGCAGATGACAATCTTCTCCCAGTACTAAGTAGTCTTAATAAGGCTTCACAGGTTACACTGGGCATTTAAAAAAGTACATTTTCACTAACATGAAAAAAAGCTAAAACATGCAAACAGAGGAGTATTCTGAAGAGGTCTTATGAGTTCAGATTCATTCTTCCCAGTATCTTGGAGAAAGGAATATATGTTTCACAAAAAGTGAAGACATTGTTCAAAAAACATTTAACCCAAGCACATTAAAATTAGTACTAGTATTAAATAGCCACTGCAAGTCAATGATGTAGAAAAAAATAGAAGAAACTAGGGGCAATAATTTCATTTAAACATCCTGACTAGACAAACTATGGAAGCAAGCCACTGACTGTATTAAATTGAATCTACCAGTGGAATGGATACTGAGTTTATAAAGCTCTCTAGAGGACACAAGGAGAAAAATAAAGACTCCTGCACAACTACTATAGATATGCAAGGAATGATGCTGGAATGCAAGCCAAAGGCTGCAAGCATTGTAGCTCCGAATGAGGATAATTCTGCTGTTTTGGAAAGATAACAGAACTGAGGGTTCTGCAAAATAATCTGCAAGACAACTGTTAGTCTTGTTTTGAAAAAGCTATGTATATAATTATATCTGAACAAAAGTATAAAATCTTAGTTACTCTGAAAAATTCTTACCCACCAAGTAGAAACTGGGAGTGTTTTAATTCAGTGCCATATAGTTAAATAAAGGACAACAGGTGGCAAAATATTTCTTCTTCGCTTTCCTCCATCATGCACTTCAATATAATATAGAGGATTATGCTTTTTTTAGGTAAACACTCTGTATTCTACATAAGATTTCTGAATAGCTAGATACTCAATGCAACGTATTTTTTAAAAAAATTTATTCATCTGGAACCCCCTAGATTCACAACATTTTGATACATGAAGAGCACTGAGTTTCAAAATGTTACATATGCCAAGTTTTCACATGCTTATTCCTCAGCCACAAATACTGACATTTGCTTTCAGCACAAATAAAACTTGAAAGATCAGCTTGCCTGTGCCTTTTATCCTGTGCATAAATGTACATAAGATCATAAGATGGCAACAGTAAGAAGGTTAGCAACACTGTCCTGTTTCACAATGTTTGGACCCAGAAATATGTAGTGCTACCTTCTGAGGAGAAGAAACACAATTTTAACAGTGAGCTAATGTATTCTCTAGCAGCTAAGCTGCATCTGAAAAAACTGTACAGGAGAAGCAACAGCTGGAACAGAAGGGATTTTTTTAAAAAAACTGGGTGAGGGGGGAAACACGAAAACTGAAAGCAAATTCCAAATTGAGAAAAAGTTCAAAATCTAAACAAACAAGACTATCCAGTCTCACTAAAATCTGCTCCTAAATTTAGACTAGTGCAAACACTGTTTTAACTGAGCTGTATCTGTGACCAATCTGAGTATTTCATGGCCACATGTTTTTCATCAATAAGAAAGTTTGAGCACTTGAAGATTGCTTCAAATGGATTTTAACTTTATCCTACATTTAACATGATCATACTATGAGAAATAAGAGTTGTATAAGAATTTCCATCTTTGTAAGAAAGGACTTATCTGGCATTTTTTTTAAGGTTTGCTCTTCACTCCCATTGATAGATTAATACATTAATTTAAGCCAAAGGTTTTGAGACTGGTAATTCTATCACCTATTTAAAAACAAAATAAAAATGTTAGTTTTTGTAACATTCCAGAAATTCATAGCCGGGTTGTGTTAAACGCATTCTTTTTCTACAGGAATATTATTTAGAAACACAATTGCAAATATTTGACTGCTAAACACTTTTCACTGCAGAGTATTTGACAGGAACCTATGGATGGAGAATTTTGAAGATTTTTGATTTTCAGCAAAAAGGTATCCATGGTCCTCTCCCAAAACCATATCAGAAAAATTCATCAGATTAAGTTTTTAGGATATTTCATTCTCTTCTTGGTTTTCTATTTCTGGGAGACCTATTCACAGTTTCCTCCTCCTGCAAACGTAAAAGAACATATAAATAATCCAGCTACATTCTACACATAGCTTTAAAAGTAATAGATATTTTCAAAGGTAATTTATTGAGATCTCAAGAGTAATGTACATCAGTAAATGTTGTTTGCTTTGTTTTAACAATTGTTAGCACTGCTGAACAGAGACAAGCTACTTCTTAAAACCATAAGCCTGCCTTTTTAGTTGTCAATCAAATTTAACTATTATCTCATATTGTTTTAATATTAAAACAATAAAAATGTTTCAACTCTAATATACACATCAGGGTAACAGAAAAATCAAGTTCAGGGTTATTTTTGTAAATGGCATTACAAAACTTTAAAGTTTAATATTTTTAACATTTGACATTAGCATCAACAATGTATACTTCAAAAAATATCAAATACGCTCATATGAGAATGAACTGTGAATATATCAGATTGCACTTGATAGTGTTCAATGTAAGAATAATCTTCTAATAATTTGTACAGTTATATGTAATTTCATTTTGAAATATTACTAACTGGAAAAAGTTGCTATAAATAAAATTTTGTGAAGATTAGTAGGAAGTTAAAAGTTCGGAAAGGTAACTAAGTCGAATTACTACTGTGATTTGTTACAACTTCATGTAATGAGCTCATTAAAAAGTTGTACAGGCTAGGGCTTAACCACTGGGTGGTTCAGTGGATAGGAAGTTTACTCAGGATAGATCCTAGTGTGTGATTGCTAATGGGGCACTGTCTGAACAGAAACCAGTCACACATAGTGTGCCACAAGGCTCAGTCCTAGGTCTTATTCTGTTCAACATGTTTGTAAGTGATATAACAGAAGGACTGCTTGTTAAGTTTGTTTTTTTGCTGATGACACAAAGTTGTGTAATAGAATTGATGTTCTTGCAGGTATTGAAAATGATTTGCCATTGCTGAAAAATTGGTAAAAAATGTGGAAACTTTAGTTCAATGTTCAATGTTTCTAAATGTAAAATAATTAACTTGGGGAAAAAGAATCCTCTAGCAGAGTATAGTATTGGGGTACAGTGTTAGAGCAACAGAAGAAAAGCATTTAAGTGTACTCATAGCAGATGTCTACAAAATGAATAAACAGTGTGGCCAGTCAACTGTGAAGGCAAACAAAATTCTGGGATGTATTGTTAGAGAATCACCAGAATAAAGGAGGAGGCCCTAATCCCACTATATAAAGCTATAGTCAGTCCCCATTTGGAATATTGTGTCCAGTTCTGGAGACCTAACTTAGAAAAAGATATAAGATTGAATAAGCCAGGAGATGGACAACAAAAATAGTGCAAAGTCTGGGGGACAAAACATTATCAAGACAGATTGCAGAAACTTAATATGTATGGCCTGAAGGACAGACCGGAAAGGGGAAGAGGTAATTGAAACATTTAAATATATTAAAGGTATGAATAAGGTTCTAGAAGACAGTATTTTCAATATCAAGCAAAAATCAAGAACATGGAGGCATAATCTCAAAGAGAGAAGTTCAAAAATAATGTTAGAAAGTATTACTACACAGAAAGTGTAGTAGAAGCTTCTAACCTCCAGAGGAGGTAATGGGTCAATCTTTAGTAACTGATTTTATACATCTGAGATAAACATGTTTATCATCCAACAAAAATAAAAATAATAAAAAACAATAAATAGTAAATTAAAGCAAAAACAAACAACCAAAAAAATCAAAAGGCAGACTTGATGGACAACTGGGTCTTTTTCTGCTGTGTTTCTATATTTTCTTTTAGAATTATCAACTTTAGAACAGAGATAACATTCAATCCACAATTGTCTGCAAATTACAGAAATAAGCAAGCAAGCCAGCCAGCCTACGTCATCTTATAAGACCCAAGGAGACATTTTATTTATTTATTTATTGGTTTATTTTGATTTATATCCCGCCTCATTTCCCCGGTCAGAGGGAACTGCCTTCTCTGCTGTTCTTGCTGTCTGAAGAATATCTTCCCACCACCTGAGTTCCCAACTTGGCTCTTCCCTCAGGCATTGGCAAAGGTTTTATTGGATAAAACTATTCAATAATATGAACTTGCATTTTACACACAACATAGGGGTGCACGCAGGGTTAGTGTATGTACTGCATTATTTCATATTTTTCTCTTTGCAATGGTTTGTTTTTAATTCTTTGTAAACCACCCAGAATCATTTGACAAACAAGCAGCTAAACTCAATTTAAAACAATAATGGCTTAATTGGCTTTCAGAATTTGTAGAATTGGATACCAAGCAGTTGAGTATATATATAATACATATATGGATTTAAACCCTGCAGCTATATATAGTGTTGGGGGGAAGGGGGAGGCTAATCTGCCTTAATAAATTTGCATCCCAACATGTGATGTTAATACATAAGTATTTACTGTTTCATATAGCATACTTTTTGTTTCTCTTGATTCCCATGGAAAAGTTGTACTTAAAGATTTAGGAGGCAATGTTTTATAAGATAGGCTTATTAAATATAGTAACAGCATAATATCGCGTTTGTCTCATACAAAGTTTAAATACTTGCCTCTGTAATGTCTTTGCTTTCTTCTTCCTCTTCCATCACTACCTCTTCTTCTTCTTCTTCCTCTTCTGCCTCCTCCTCTTGGCTCACATTTTCTGTATTTCCATCATTCCTGGCCTTCTCTTCTAAAGAAAGTTTTACAAGGTATTAATTTTTTTACAACAGAAGGATCAGTTTTGCAGACCTCAATGCAAGACAAAATTCCTGATGTGTTTATGTCAATAATGTGAATATGGGTAATAATAATACCATGGATGATATAACAGACAACTGGGAATAATCAGCATCTTCTCCCCCAACTGATATATTAAAATTGAGCTTTTGCTGTACTACAATATTCATCTTCCCTTTCTCAGAAATCAAGAGATCTTTTGAAGATGAGCAATTTTCCAAAACACTTTTAGTCATTTCCAAACTTGGGACACTTTTACTTACCAGGCTTCTTTTCATTTGATTCTTCTTCTTCTTCTTCCTCTTCTTCGTCCTCTTCTTCTTTTTCTTTTTCCTCCAACTTCTCTTCTTCATTTACATCTGGTTGAGGAGCATCTGTCTTTTTGTACTCTGCAGCACTTGGTTGTTTTGTCTGAAATAAGATGTTGAAAAGGTTTTCAAGTTCAGTTCTCCTAAAATGGTGTGTTTTCTTTCTCAATTTATCAAACAAAATGTTTAAAATCAACTATATCCATACACACCTTTCCAGAGCAGCAGAAAAGAACAAGGAGAAAAACAGGCAGAGCCACTGTCAAGATATATACTATCCAAAGCCAGGGACGTTCTTCAGCAGCAGCCATCATTTGGGTCACAACACCAGGCTAGAAGATAAATTTAAATCTAAATATATGCATATGCATTTGGTATAGTAAACAATATCGTTGCCAGAGAGATATAAGTCTGTCAAATTATTAACACACACCTACTATAACTTTTATAGCACAGTACTCAAATCTTTAACGGATGTTATAAATTAATATGTTTATAGAACCCTAACCGTATTTATGCAGTTTTAAAGTGTATTAAATATTTAAAAGGATTAAGGTAATTTCTAAATCTCTTAACTACTAACATTTCCAAATATTAATTACTGCAACAGTTTCAGCACTGTTGTAACTAATATATTCTATGACAGCAATCTAAGGGTTTTTCAAGAAGATTAAGCGTGCATATCTGAGTTATCTCACCATTTAGAGTTTCTTGAAATTACTTAATGAAAAGAATGCTAGAGCAGCCTGACTGAAAAACTCAGATCTGAAGATCTGTAAAGCTACTGCTAGCAATGGATTTTCACAGCCAATTGAATCAATTGGCCAATAGACTAGCAGCTTTCACCTGATAGGATAAGCTTTCTTCTGCCTTAAATTTGGAGAAAATACTTTCCTAATATCTGGTATTAATGTAGTACTTTATCTAAGGATACAATTTTTTAAAAAATGGCAGTTAGTTAACCTAGCCATTAAAAATAAAGAAAAATGAAAATGAGTTAGCACACTCCAACTAACAGCATCCGAACATCATAATGAATAAACTGAATAAAGAATGTTGTGCTTCTATTTGCCATAAAGAGAAGTTTTGTTTCTCTTTCCTCAAAGAGAAAAATACAAATCAATCTGTTTAATTGAAAAGAAAAAATAAGAATTTCCGATTTCTATTTTGTGCAGCACTATTCGAAAAAATTTAAACTTTTCTTTCTCACCTCAGCAGCACCATCAGCTGCCTTCTTCAGGCCCCATCCATCATTACCCCAATCATCTGCTACTGCTCGTTCAGTACAGACGATGAAATTATCAAAGAATATATCTGAAGTCATAGACCATAATTCAAGTCCCACAGCATTAAAGGGGGTCATTTTGAATGGCTGTAAGTCTTCAAAGAAGTCTGGGTTTGGAATCTTCCTTGGTTTCCAGATGCCCTAAAAATGCACAGACATCACTGAATCAATTCTATAAGTTTTAATTACTGAGACATTTTAATTAACACTTCAAACATTCCTGAACTGAATAGATTAATAGAAATCCTAATATCCAATTAAAATATTATGAAGAAGCTGTAAAAACACCATGGTGATCTTGGGGGAGACATTGCCTGAGCAGACACTGACAAAATATAAAATATAGTCTATAAAGCAGCTTCTATAGAGGTACTTAAATTATTCTCTGTAGCATTACAATTTTATGGCACAATCTTAGACCCGTGATGGCAAACCTGTGCCATGCGTGCCAGAGGTGGCACGCAGAGCCCTCTCAGTGGGCACGCGGACCATCACCAGTTGCTCTTCTGGTTTCTGGTGCTCTGGTCTTTATGGGCGCCGGAGTGCTGGAAAATGGCCCGAAAAACCAGGCTGTTTTTCAGGCCTTTTTCAGGCCATTTTGGGCCGGTTTCCAGGGCATTTGGGGGCCATTTTCAGACTGGTTTTGGTGCAAAAGATGGCCTGAAAATGGACCAAAATGGTCTGAAAACAGGCCAAAAACAGCCCAAAAATGCCCCCAAAACAGGCATGAATGCACCGACCAGCTGTTCTTTGGTTTTCCGGCACTCCGGCATGCGTGCGCATGCATGTGCATTGCAGTTTGGGCATTTGGTGCCGAAAAGGTTTGCCATCACTGTTATAGACTATTAATTACAATTCATTGAGAAGTTACATCTGGATTTCAATGGAGACAACAGCTTTTATTTTATTTTTTGTATGGGAATGTATTATACAAATACAAACAGAAACAAAGATAGTAAGAGAATAAATAGGGGAAGGAAAAAAAGGGGAAAGAATGCAAGGTAAAAAGGAGAAGTGACTTCTAACTTTTTTCGATGCAGTAGAATTTAAAATAGTTACAGTCTGAAAATTTTGCTTTACATATTTAGTTAAGGAATTAACTAGGAATTTCTATAACAAAAATTAATCTAATCAACAAAACTCAGAAACAAAGTTTCATTTTTTTAGGCATAAAGTCCAGAAGCAGTTTTAAAGTAGAAACAAAACTGGACCGATTAGTTTGTTTTGCCATGTCTGCCAACTCCCATCACTTTTTCCATACATTCTTCCATTGTGAGATAATGGCTTCATTTTAGATTAGATTTTTGTTTTATTCCACCTTTATTATTTTTTTAAGCCAATGCAGTGAACAAAACCAATACACTTTTCTACTGCTTTCACTCAATAGTACCATGGGTACTATTTTGGAAATTGGAATAGATTGATCTAGATTTATGTTTAGAATTTGATTGTGACACTTCTTTCAGTTGTTAATTATAAATATGAAAAACTTGCATCTAACTGTCAGAAGAATCTCCTGGTCCGTTTTCCAGCCGGGAGAAGCCAACGATGAAAAGAGTCAGAGGCAGCGAGGCTACCGAAAAGCAGGTTTTATTTCAGGAAGGCAAGATAGTGACAGCAAAGTGATTTCAGCCTTCCTGCCTTGCAAGGTGGAGATCTGGCAAATGGGCTATGCTTTTTATATGCTTTTTGTGTCCCTGGGTTATGAGGGTTAGATGGTCTTAGTCCTTTGTCCAGTGCTTCTCTTCTTGCCTCCAGAGTTACTTCTTTTTGTCTTGTTTCTATTTTGGGAGATAATCCTGTCAGGGAGTTTCTGGTGGGTTAAGTGACTTCTTTTTTAGGGAGATAATCCTGAAAAGACCAGAGTTTTTTGCCCCATTGTGTTATCTGAACTCACTCCTGTTTCTATAGGTACGCGTTTGACTGATTGTTTAAGACTGCAACATTTGTTGCAAGGCGTTAATTGGTTTCTTCCCCAGGGAGCACTGAGCTTTCGCTATCTTGTTAAGGGATTTTCCCTAGCTATCCATATATTTCTTCCATTCACTTCCCTATTATCTGGCACCTTCCAAACCATGTGAATAAACATACTAACATCTGAGAGCAAACTTTCACACACTGGATGAAGTAGTCCTGTAAATTTATGCTGTAGCAACTTTTAAGGTGCCACAAGACTATTTCTGCTTTTTCATGTAAAAGTTTCTGAAGGGGCGAACTTGGACTGTTATGGAGGGCCAAATCAAGAGGGCCGCTATTGCCGCCCGTGGTATCACTGCAGGCCAGATACAGATAGACAAAGGGCTGGATGTGGCCTGTGGACCATACAATGCCCAGGGCTGATGTAGAGGTAAATTCACAAGCTTACTCCTTATCACCCAACTATATTTCAAAAACTGTTACAATTTAGTTCTGCATAATGACCTGACAATATACCAAATTTCTGCATAATGACCCAATAATATACCAAATTTAACATTGCAACATTGGAACATAAAGAAACATTCCTTGACAGATTTTTAAAATAAAATACCTGATAGTTAGGGTTGTCAATCATAGTAGGCTTCCATTTGCCTTTATAGTTTGGATTGTCAATTGTGGGTCGTTGCCAGGTACCACAGCCAGGAGCTGATTCACATTTGGGATTTGCAATCTGGGGTGCCTCCCACTCTCCATCCATATCTTCATCCCTGAAACATAAATCTCTGCTTTAAGACTTTCTCTTTCTCATAAATGTAGAGTATGTGAATGGGAGACACACAATCAATAGCAATTAAAATTATAGTGATTAATCCAATATAAAAATACAGTATAAATTACAGTGTTGAAATGTTAGAAATTTATTTATTTATTTATTTATTAGATTTATACCCCGCCTCATTTCCCCAGTCAAAGGGAACTCGAGGCGGCTAACAACATTTAAAAATACAATAGTATACAATATAAAATAACTAATCA